>CM056995.1:90969894-91134894 GCA_029891345.1 Dryococelus australis | reverse complement strand
CACGCTCTAATGTGTACCTTTAAGTTCCTTTACATCTAGGCTTATGAAAACACCTTGCAATCTTGTACCGAATACGAACACGCTCTAATGTGTACCTTTAAGTTCCTTTACATCTAGGCTTATGAAAACACCTTGCAATCTTGTACCGAATACGAACACGCTCTAATGTGTACCTTTAAGTTCCTTTACATCTAGGCTTATGAAAACACCTTGCAATCTTGTACCGAATACGAACACGCTCAAATGTGTACCTTTAAGTTCCTTTACATCTAGGCTTATGAAAAGGCCTTGCAATCTTGTACCGAATACGAACACGCTCTAATGTGTACCTTTTGTTCCTTTACATCTAGGCTTATGAAAAGACCTTGCAATCTTGTACCGAATACGAACACGCTCTAATGTGTACCTTTAAGTTCCTTTACATCTAGGCTTATGAAAACACCTTGCAATCTTGTACCGAATACGAACACGCTCTAATGTGTACCTTTAAGTTCCTTTACATCTAGGCTTATGAAAACACCTTGCAATCTTGTACCGAATACGAACACGCTCTAATGCTTTCATAGTAAACACTAAGGTTACACACCCCGACACTCCCGTCGTTTTCAAGTAACGACGGGTACTCGTTATCAAACTGTCCTAAATATAAAAGTTTCGGGTACTTTATGAAATCATAGACACCATTCACACGTTTTGAAAACCATCCAAATACGTTGTGCCAAAATAAGAAATTTGATGATTCGTAACGGTAGTATTTAATTCAGGAAGGGCTATCATCTGTTCGCCGTAATAGATGGTAGCGCTATCTGAAATAATGCGGCTTATAGGTCGTATCTCGGGAACCACTCAACCGATTTCCACAAAATTTGGCATATTATTAGTGCTGTGGTAAGCGTGGTACACCGTACTTATTTTCAAAATGGTGGCCATATATATAGGTTTGAAGTTAGAAATACGTATGCACAGAACCATTTGAGCAATTTGAACGTAAGTAGCTATTGTGACTTTAAAAAATAACTTATTTTGTCCGTTATTTGGTAATATATCGCTACGGGTAGCAGGAACTAGACCTAAAACCGTGGGTGCCGCGGTGGCTCGGCGGTTAGACTGCTCGCCTCTCACCAAAGCGAACCCGGTTCAATCCCGGGCCGGGACACTCCCGGAATTTCGCAAATGGGAATCTTGCCGGACGATGCCACTGGTCAGCGAGTTTCCTCAGGGTTCTCCCATTTATTACGCCCTTGCATTCTGGCGCTGCTCCATTCTCACCTCATTTCACCCACATGGGCTCTTAAGACCTCGTTGTCAAGAGCCGGCCAAATCTCTCAACTCGACCTAAAACCTTTTTCACTAACTGGTGTTGGGGATGGAGTTTTGTGCAGGGAGGGAGGACGGGTTTGGCATAACATTAATAATGAAGTAGAGAATTTTGCTGTCCTGCCAACTTAGTAATTTATCACGCACTATAAATATGTCAGCGAGTGCATAACATAACTTATATCTTCTCGACCTATTTCAGAAGAGCTAAATTTCAATATATAGTACTGCCAACAGCACTGTATACGTTCACGTCGACCGGCATTTTATTCCTTCTGTTCTCTCGTGCCGCACGCTCTTTAACAATCGAGCGCGGCGGTAGCACAAGTGCCCTGCTGTTGCAATGAGAAAAAAAAAGGGGGGGGGGGGGGGTTGAAGCGACGGCGATCCAGGAAGGAGGGGCGAGGCGATTTCCTGCGATAAATAACCGAGATAGTCCGAGGGGGCGGCCGGACCTGCGCAAAACATTTCGATATTTCGCCGACCCGCGCCGCTTTCGCCCAGGCACTGCTCGACGAACTCAAGCGAAAGCCCTTCAAAATTGTGAAACGAAAAGTTCTTTCCACTTGTAAAACCCTTATTCTTTCCTATCGACACAGGTCGTGCATCTGACGGAAAATGTGCATGGTCTATTGACGGTCAATTGAGCGCTTTTAAAATCGACATTTGATAATTTTCTTTGCCGCTACCATCGTATGTTTTATCGGACAGACTGAGTGGCATGTGCCCAGTTAATTTGTTAACGACCTAAGGTGTTAAAGCCTGTTCACTATAAAATGAGCACTTTTGAAATCAACCTTAGAAAAAAGTCACTGCATATATTTTAACGGGAGCACTGAAGGACATGCGCCCGGTACAGTTGGTAACGAAGGATTGAAAGTAGTTCCATATCTTAACGTCCAATAAAAGGTTTTGGGTAACCATTTGTGATAACTTAAATTATTTATTTCCCTTTCTGCTTTTTTAATGCATGGAAGTGAAAAAATGAGCAGTTTTTTTTTTTAATGTACACTTTCCTAATTATTTTACAACTCTTGGCCGACGCATGAATAAAGTGCTGAGGCCCGTAGCAACGTTAATTTTACATAAGGCGGAAGAATACACTACATACTTCCAAGTAGAGCTTAAGCAGGGCTTTCAAAAGTGCTCATTTTACCGTCAACAGCCTATAGGGAAAGTGACTATTTTCTAAGGTTGATTTCAAAAGTGCTCACTTTATCGGGAACAGCCTTTAGATAGGTTTGTGGAGCAGTAGTACCTATACTCGGCCAGGATGCATGCGCGCGCACGAGTCCCTGGGCGGGTACCGGAAACGAGGCAGGAACTTCCGGCGAGAACGCGCTTATCGCAGTACGTGATTCCGAGATACCCGGAGACGGCTTGTTCCAGGGTTCGACGCGGTCGCCTACCTTTGACGCGAGGGTGGGTGGGCGGCCGGCTTCCGTTCCAAAGACATTTTTTTTTTTCCTTCGCTCTCTCTCTCTAGCTCTCTGTAATTGCTGCTGGTCTTTTATTCCGTTTCGACCAGCCGAGGAAACGGAAAAGGGGAGGAGTCTCACGCAGCGACGTTGTTGACGGTTTTAATTTACGGGGGTGTGGTCGTGAATGCACTTGTTTGAAATGAAAAATGGGTGTAGATAAGGGGAAGAGCATGAGTTAACATAGTGTTAGGTATCACACAGTTTTGGGATTTAAAAAAATCCCCCACACCGGTTCTACTTACAAAAAATGAGAAATGCCTTATACTAAATGAAAATAAAATGTTATCATGACAATTGTTTATACGCTTCTCAGTTTTGTTGATATTTAGTATTACGTTAATAAATACGAAATTAATACAAGAGCATTTTCTGAAACATGGGTTTATGATGCGCATTGCTGTGTTGTCACAGCCCTTGGTGTGGCCATCTTGGCTCGAAGTTTCCAGTTTTCTTTAAATGTTCTGTTTTTCCCCTCAAATTTTCCCCCTTAAATTTTTCCGACTAAACACACTAATCCACTCGACGCCCGAAAACCGTCAAATCTCCCCCCCCCCAAAAAAAAACTAACTAACTTGCGACTTTCGAGGATTGCTGGTCATGTCCACCATATTGGATATCCATGACCTTGACCTTGGCCCACAGGTAAAATTGCACCAGCAAATTGAGAAAAAAATTCTCTATAAAATGTAAAAATTGGGGAAAACGCATTATTTATCCTGGCCTTAATTTTGAATTTGCATAATTCTGGCGAAATACGCTTGACTTTGATCCCAGGTAATCTTTCCACAAAAAGAAAATTATAACATTGACAGGGATTAAAAAACAAAATTAAAAATCGACGTAAAAATATTATTATTGGCTACGGCCGCCATCTTGGATATCCTAAATCCGTCAACGCGACTTTAACCCAGGTGACCTTCAACCAGATAATTCGAGCAAAATCATACTTGTACGTTTTAAAAAATACATTATTTACCCCGACTGCCTCCATAAACTAACATGACCTTGACATTTATCTCGGATGACTTCGAATCAGAAAGCTCGAAGAAGATCGCAAATAAATTCTATAAGACCTGTAAAAATTTAAAAAGTCATAACAATATTGAAGTAAATGAAAACTTTTTGTAAATGTCTAGACGTATTTTAGAAATTATTATGGAGAAATTAAAAAGTTAAGTAATATATTTACCTGTGGGATGTCTATGATTATATTCTCGTAAAGATGGTAGAGCACAACCACCCCTAATATGGTGACCAGCAGACGACTGACCCTTGTCAAAGAATCATTTTACCTCACACACGACCCCCTTCCCATTGCCATCCCCTCATTTATTCCACCTTCGCTCTACTCTCTTTTCTCCCTTCCCGCCTCTCCTATAAGACGACCACCACTCTCCATCCAAACCTAGGAATCAAATAAAATTTATACTTCCTCAGCATCACGCATCCAAGTTAGTTTCATCAAACCTGCTTACAATAGATTAAAATGTTAATCCATACTTAATTTATATGCACGTATATCGAACATCTGCCTGTTTACTATATCGTCGATTGTGTGCACCTAGTGATGGGTATTAACAACAAATACTTCAGTAATAACTTTCAACTTATCTTTTACCCTCATTACTTAATTTTTGCTTTCTAACATTCTTACCCGCAGTACCAAAGTGCAGTGACATATCTGATAACCAAAGCTTACAAGTTTACAATATCAGGGAAGTAGTCATGCTAGGGTAAGGTACAACACTAACAAGAAATAAAGCATTTTCTTTCATTGAAATCACATTTTTACATGCATCAGACTACAGACATGACAAAATACAGAATCCCTGTCGTCTCCGTTTCCTTCATGTAGTGTATTTCCAGAAATAGGCGCGCTTTTCACACAGTGTATATAATTTGCATTCATGCAGCTTCAGACACTTAGTACTAGGAAGTATCCAACCAAAACATTTGGCACTATACTCCTCACATTGAAGTTATTTCAAGGCCTCAAAAACCTCTAGGGTGCTATCATAATTGCACAACGGTACATTCGCAGTCTTGACTGCTTGCATGCTGATGACTTCCTTCGGAAACTGAGACTCTCAGTAGATACACACCAGCAAACACTATTTTTAATCGGGGATTCTTCAACTTCCTCTGTACATTGAATATTTTTTTATTAATGTGGCCCAGGTATTAATATATGTCGTTTGCAAAACAAAGTTGTTTTCATCACATAATCCCTTAAAATGCCCTTGAATGCTGACTTTCAGGTAGAATCCAATTTTGCAGTGCTGTGACCAACTGCTAGTACAAATTGTTTCTTACCTGCAGGAAGTCTACCTTTGGAATTTTTTATTTGTCGGAATTTATCACTGTGTTTTAGTAGGCATTTGCACATTGCATATTGTTTTTTAGCACAGGAATGACCCTTCACACGAGTAATTCTTTCATACTTCCTTGCAACATGGCTATAGTCAAATATTTTGCCCCTGTATCACCAATGAAGCCTTGTCGAAGACGACGACGACCTCAATGTTGCCGGACCTGGAGAAGTCATTGGCCTTGTTAGTGTTGCACTTGAAGTAATCGATGGCACTGTACCAACCTCATACGGTGGTACAGCCGAAGAAGTGGACGACTTTGCTGGATCTGACAACATTGGCTTGTATTATGGCTCTGATGTTGCTGCTGTAGGCGACCCACACAAAGAAGTCAATGCCATTGCTGTAAACCCCATTGTCTCTGGGATAACAGAAGATATTGTGGACTCATAATTAGATGTCGACTGAAGATACGAAGCCACAGAAGCTATACGGCACGATCATCACTTCTCTTCTTCTGTCAACGAACTGATATTCCTAATAGGTACTATTCTTTATTCCGTTACAAATCCCAATGGTCTCTTGGTACCTGACCATTCAGATAACCAATCATCAATTTAGACCATACCAAACAAGACTTAACAGGTCAACAGGCTGTCAACACCAGTCAATCAAGCCAACCCAATCAACAAGACCAACCAGATGCCAAATATTCCTCAAAACACTCCTCTAAATGTTCTTCTAAACATTCATAAAAACATTTCCTCTAACTGTTATCGAAAAATTCCCCAAAAACATTCCTCAAAGACATTTCTCTAAAACATTCCTCAAAACGAAACCTGAAAAAGAAACCTCAAAATGAAACCTTAAAATTAGTACACAAATAGGAACCTGAAAAAAACATTACTGGCCATCAATGTTAACTGGACGTACCAACTGACCAACCATACAGATTGTTAATGACAGTTGGCAACACCAAACCCCCATTCCGTCCGACTAGACCAACTGGCTAATAAGAAATACGGACCAGACCAACCACCTCTAGCAACCATAGATACAGACTGGCAATACCAGCTGTTCAACCAAACGGCCATACCCACCCACTAGGCCAACCGACCAACCAAACCGACGAGATCTGAGCAGCTGACAGTACTAACTCGTAATAAGAACAGGCCATTTCATCATAATATATCATCAGACCATTCCAATATACATCAGAAATCATACCTAAAGTTTTAGACTTTAGTTATCAGGCCTTAGAATTCCGACCTTAAAAAATCAGACCTCAGAAATCTGAATGTATCATAGCCAAAAGGAGATATCAAGACTATTCCTCAAAAAGAAACCTCACCGGATATCAAGGTGAAGTGGATGTACCAATCGACTAGACGGGCCAAATGGAAAGACCAGTGGTCAAGATCATTTGACAAGGCAGATCAGACGAACCGACTGACCCAACCAACCAGACCAGAGCGACCAGCTATACAGAATCACCTATCACCTGACCACATAAAATGACCATATCCACTGACCATACCGACCACTCGGATCATGCGAACCAACCACCAAGACCGACAAACTGAATAGGCGAATGGGCAGGTTCAACCAACAAGACCAACTGGACCAACCAACGAAACCATTAAAACAGGCTAACCCACCAGATCAACTAGAATGATAAACAAGCATGACCATCCGATTAGCCCAACTGATCATACAAACCAGCTATACGAATTATACTGAGTATCCATACCAACATACATTGTCGATCAATCTCGAAACACATCGTATAACACGAACATCGTTGCGAAGATCTTCGTGGAAAACTTCGCAAACCATATCACAACTTGCAGCGAATCGGAGTAATTTATTATTGATCATAACGCGAAGCATATCGCGAAGCATTACAGATTCTTCTGAGAGTCTTCGAAGAATCCAATAATGATCCCAGTAAATTTTTGGTAACTGTGAAGGCTAGCATGTGTCGTACTCTACATACTTGATTTCGCATCTTGGCTTGCAACATTTTCATTTAAAAGTAGTTGTACACTCAAACTGACATTGCAGACTAACTTTCCATTATTGAGTCGTGCCGAACCACTCAAGCAGGTAGATTCCAGCAACAGACTGATGTAGGTAGACTCCTGCAGGCACTCATTTATGCCGAAATCGATTCCACTAAGACCGATTCCTGGCGAGACCGACTCCTGCGAAAACTTTACTCGTCTGATGGTTGAATAAAAACTTCGAAGGAATTATTATATTAATTACATATAAACAGTTTCTCATCACTTCCATTGCGAGTCGTGTTGTATATACGACCATTTGTAGGTATGTAGCTATGTTCTGTCGCATGGCACATGGTCGATGCTGTTTCACAAAGTATTGTCAGTGAGGTTTTGAGCCAGACAACAGATTCTGTAGAACATACCATCGATACTACCTGCTCGCTAGCATGCCCACGAACGATGATTTGCGCCGTGTAATGTATTGTAAAAACTATTATAAAAATTCAATCGCCAATGTATTTGTGAACAAAAATCAGTAATAAAAATGGCGTACCTATGCCTACACTTAGGGTTATTATGCTTCAAATAGCCTTTTAATGAAAAAAAAAAATTCCTGCAAAATTAAAATAAAACTTTGGGTACTTCGCTGAAAAACTTTTTTATCCTACTGAACAGTTTAAAGTAATCATTGTATAGTGGCTGAAAGTTGACTTTGTGAAAAAGTGGTCAGCTATCTTAATAGTGCTTATTTAAAGGAGACATACATTGGACTTTGCAAGCGACGTCATGTTCCCAACGTTGTATAACTTTTTTACGAGCGTATTTGACGTGACTGTTGTACTAACGAAGACTGGTCAGAATGTGACCACTTGATATACTTGACGCAAAGAAAACATCAGCAGGATTTATCGATAATTCAATATCCCATAGCCCGTACTTGTTTTCGGCAACCATAGAAACGGTCGTGGTAAAACATGTTTGCGGTTTTACTCTGTTTGCTCAGTTAAGGGAAACTTAATTACGTATTTCATGACCAGAGTTATAAATTATTCAAAAAACTAAACAAATTTCGTACATAAGGCGCTAATACATAAAGAATACCATCTTTGAACGACGATACAAATATATCAGTTTAATTTAAAAAAAAAACGGGTCTGAGTTAAAATAAATAATATCAGTGTCTTTAAATCATCTCTTCTCCCGAACGAAACGACACACGAAATCACATTATTTTTAAACATTAATAATTTGTTAAACATTAATCATTTGTTCGATTAAGAAATAAAGTTAACATAGTTAACAGAAAATTCTGGTTTTGTCCTTTGCACTGCCAGTGAGAGAAAGAGGTATGTGTTAAAATAAATTCATCTGGAGAAGTACAAAACACAGCAACCGCCGCTGGGAAATCAGCGGTTTGTTCAAGCAGCGTGTGTACCGCGCTATCGTGAACACGACATTCTGCACACACGCAGACACTGTGGTGTGGGTTTCGACCCCTCTCCTTTACTCCCCCGACCCCACACAGGCGAAACACACAACGGCGGCGGCCGGCCAGCCAGACCATAACCTTGTACGCGAGGGTCACGTGGCTTGCAGGCATCATGCGAGCGTGCTGGGATCTCGAGTGGCCACTTGAAGATACCAACCAGGAGAGATGCTGCAGCGCCATCTGCCCTCATCAGCCTCTGTGCTTGCGCAGTCTGGACTCAACCACCCTTCCTCGCCCCCACCCCCCCTACAACATCCCCCCCCCCCGTCATTCACCCACAGGCACGCGCACCAACATACACAAGAGTGCTACAGAGGGATGAGGTAAGGGGGGAGGTTAAAGCCATTTCCGAGACACGCGCCCACCTTCTATTCAAACTTAGCTACCGCGTCTTGAGATTAAATTTAATGAGTACCCTGCAGCGGGGAACAGCGCCCCAAGCTTACTTGTAATGTAAAAATATTCACGTGATGAATTTCTACCACACTATTTTTACATTGTTGGGAAATGACTTTTCATATTTATGAACGTAACTGTGTCTGATTACCGTGGCATTAAATAGAAGCAAACTATTCGTCTGTCATTGAATATGCCCTCCTGAATAGGTATGAATAAATTTTGTTCTCAAACTGAATGGCAGTTCCGATAGAAGTCTAATAAAAAAACAAAATAATAGTACTCTACTTAATGAAGCAGTTCAAAAAATATTGAAACACACTTATTGCGATTATTCATCCATTTACTGCATACAGGTGCGCAGAAAACTTCAATGAAAGTGCATTTATATTTCGGCTAACTAAAGTATGGGCACAGGTTTATAAAAGACGCCATGCCACCGAGGTGGAAATTGACCTTGCACACGAAATGACTCGAAATTAAGTGCAGCAGAAGTCACCTCACAAGCTGAGGGACTACGATGACGAACGAAAATAAATACATTTTACAGATTTAAATCTAATTCACCATGCTGAAAGAGGAAAGAAAAATCTAACTTTGTCAAATTAAATTTGGTAAGCCTGAGGCAAAACCATCATTTCTCCGGCATAGTGTGCACAGTGGATGGTTTACAGTATAAGAAACTGTACCATAGCACACAATAAAAAAAGGCTGAATAAATGTTACCACAGTTTAAAAAAAAACTGCTTCGTGTTGCCCTGCGTATATCCGCTTACAAAAGTAGTCATATTTATATAATAGAGTTGTAGTAGGCGAGTGCTCCACATGATAGAATGTGCATAGAAATATAGGCTGTTCACAGTAAAGTGAGCAGTTTTGAGGCCTTAGTTACATTTTCCTTTCAGCCATTTCTTATTCTGTAACCACCTTTTTAACTAAATATCGCCGTGTAAATAATAAACAGTGTTTTGATTCCACCGCACTCGGAAGTTAACGTTTAGGTAATATTAAAATAAAAAATGTTCATTCACTATTATTCCAATTGAGAGGGTTTCAAAAGTGCTTACTTTACCGTGAATAGCCTATATACAATAGGACGGAGGTAATGTGCCGGAGAGGCTCTATGAAGGTGACGCCCATTACTGCCCTTCATCTTTGATACGTCACCAAGAATGATTCCGTAAGGTGAAGCGACGGAGGAGTAAATGGTTGGGGAAATGGGATAGCACCGGGGTAAACCTCCCGCCAGAAATTAAACCCAAAGACTGCAATGTTTAAAAGGGCATGAGATTGCCACCCTGTGTCGCACGGAAATTCGAGCACTTTTGAAAGGCCTGCTAAGTTTCTACTTTCAGCCCTTTGGTTGCATATCTTTCCGCATGCATATCGGAGTAAGCAACGCCGTGCCATGTGTAACCGAAGCCAGATTTTCCCATGTTTGGAAAGAGGCCAACGTTTCCGATAGGTGGTGTATTTCCCCAATGTCCCCACCCAGTAAATGCCATCGCTTCTCCATCATCATCTTATTCCGTGTCATGTTACCATGGTTAACGACCGCATCTGAGTGCCTCACGAAGTGTCGTCATTGCGCGTGCGTTATTTTATTTTACTTGTAAAGTCGCCCGGTTTTTGGGTCGGAAGGCTAACGCTGACCTGCCAACTTTTACGGTTTCGCGGGAACTATCACGTTTTACGGTTGTTTGTTTATGATGCACGTTTTTACGGTTTTTGTCTGCGCATAACAAGACGAGCACCTCATTGAAACCTTATCTGAATAAGTGCGCAAATAATTTTCATGATTTACAATTTTCATGTTTTAAAATGAAAAATGCAGGACAGAAATTGTTAAATGATTTTGCAAGTAGTGGTACAATAGAATAGGTAGGCCTAAATAACGTTCATCTCAAAGGAAGACAAATAAAACACAACTTTACAAATTACAGATTAATTTATGGTTCTTAATATTTTAAATCGAGCTATTTTCTGTTACTTTAAATGTCTTGTTTGATTTAAGTGTTAACCAAAAATTTTAATTCCTAATTATAGGAAGCTAAAGAATTTGGCGGGTCTACTAATCAGAGTGTGAACTCCACACTAAACTGACTTCAACGTTTAGTTTCCGGAATCAGTAGAATAAGAAAACTACTAATCTCTTCAGTTAAATGAAATCCACTAATAGAAACAGTAGAAAATCAGCACAAGGATTAAAAAACCGCACATTACGGTTTGAAATAAATGAAGTATAATTATTTTGTCGCAAAACAAAATTATTATTTTACATGCACAAGGGAATTTTGGAAGTGGTTTGTATCGAACTGCCGCCCGAAAACGCAACACATTCTCTTGTTTCTTTTGGATCACGTTCTATAAACTCTGCTACTTTGCCACTGAGATAAACGGTCTCGCATTTGCGTAGTAACATAAACTTACAATGGCGAACGGCTGTAAGTTTCGTAGTGTGAAAGTACTTCATGTTGTCGAAATATACAGGTATTATGCGTACGTAGGTACATGTCTTTGTAAGGCTCGAAAGTCATTCTAAGTTAAGTTTAGTTCAGATTGTGTACTTTAAAAGAAAAATATAGTGGTTTTAACGGTGTTGTCGGTGCTTTATATGTATTTGCTATTTGAATTGAAACGAGATTTTACAGAATGAAACTGTTATTTTGAAGATACAGATTGACTAGTAATAACTGTTCTTGTCGTTTCCTCATTATTTGATCTGTTAACTTGCAGACTACAAAACTTTTGTTGGTGTAAATCCACCTTTCTTACTGAATCACTGCACTACCGAGTATTAAAATTATCACTGATATATCTGTCACTAAAAATAACCGTTTAGACCTGTAGTGTCTCTTTGCATTGTAAAATGGCGGATAATAGTTAACACCGATAACCTCGTACATTGAAACCACCGCATCTATCTTTTAAAGCACATAATCCGAATTAAACTAAAAATATAGTAGATTCACTTTTGAACTCTGCAAAGACATGCAAAGGCTGTTCACAATAAAATGAGCACTTTTGAAATCAACCTTAGAAAAAAGTCACTGCTCGTAGCTGCATAATTATTCAATGGGCACACTGAGTGACATGCGCCCAGTAAAGTTGGTAACGGTGGATGGGAAGTAGTTCCGTATCTTAAAGTCGAATAAAAAGTGTTAGGTGACCATTTCTGATAACATGAATTATATCTTTCGCTTTCTGTTAAAATTTTAATGCATCGAAGTGTAAAAATCAGCAGATTTTTTAGATAATTATTTTTCAAATAATTTCACAGTTTCACTTGACCGACGCATGAATAAAGTGATGAGACCCCGACAATTTTAATTTTACATAAGGCAGAAGAATACACAACGGGCATACAAGTAGATTTTAAGCAGGGCTTTCAAAAGTGTTCATTTTGCCGTGAATAAACTATACTTGTATTAACCAACTATAAATAACTAGTTTTCTACTGCTTGAATTAGTAGATTTCTTTTAACTGATGAATTAGTGATATTTTTTCTAAAGATTCCGGATGGAGCAGTTTCAACTGACAGTTAGTAAACAATAACTGATTGCGATTTAGAGTGTACATTGCTAGTTTTAAAAGTTTGGTACAACCTACGTTATACAATTTTTCAAACATTGTCACTATCAAAACACATTTTAGCATGGTTAAATGATTGAAATAGGTAAAATAGTTTGCAAGCTATAATTTTCGAAACGATTACATACATTTGGAGTTATTACACACATTTCTGCGTAAAAAAATTGTGTAGACAAAATTATTTTCCAGATATTTTGGTGTAATATTTTTTTATAATTGCCTGTACGATTATAGTTAAAAAAAATCAAACTCTATCCATAGTAAATTTGCAAACACGTTTTGCTGGAATTAAGAACTATCACGTGAATTGTGAATCATAAATCCAAAAGACGTTCTTGGTGGGAGTACAAGTAGTCTAGCCACTGAATCACCGCGGCCCCATTTGGCAACCAGAGTTAAAATAAATCTTTCCGTTGTCTTCTTTACGGCATACAATATACTAGCTACTATGTCCCTTAAATATGAATATACGGGGCTTTGTACATACAAGAACAGACGCAGGAATTAATCACTCTGTAGCGAAATCATAACGTATTTCTTAAACCAAAACAAATAAAATACTTTGTAATATGTTTTAAAAATTAGACGCCAAAAATGTTTTTATATACGTTGCGGTAATAGCGAACGCTTCGTTTCCTTTGCAAGGGGATTTAACTACGAGCGCTGCTCATGGTGCACGACGCATTTTACTCGATTCAACAGTCACCGCGTTCTTACAAAACATATCCCTCCGAGACAGACGTTTAAAGCTAGGCTCCGCAAGGCGAGCTAGAGTTGTATTATTTTCCTAGCATTACTCCTGCCTATGGTTATACGTTGTGAAAAGGAATGTTTACGAGATGCTCAAATAAAAATAACGTCAGTGTACTTTAATAGATAGTCCTATACACGGAGCGAAAAGCTCGGAGGGTTTTGTTTTCCCAAATGCTCCCAGTAAAACGGGGAAGATTTGTATCCTTTCCGGAAGTTAAGACAGGCGGGAAAACAGGGATGTGAATTTGTTTTGGGCCTCGTTTTCGCTGAAAGCGTGTTTTCGTTATTGCTTCGAGTCATTTTTTTTATGTCCTTAATTTAACGCACGACCTGTTTTCTATCCTTACCTCCCCTTGTGTTCCAAAAGCTGTAAGTTATGTAATGTGCACGGAGTTCGTGCACTCTAAGAAATTATTCGGAAATTTGCCATACAAGTGTATATGATTAGGGAGAAAGCAGGAATGGTAATATTTTCCCCTGTACATTTATTGTAGCTTTCATACATTTTCTCAGTGTACAGTCGAATGCGTAGGGAAGTTCCCAACTTTGTATAGTAGCGAGACTGAACATTCCTGTATCTGCAGCGTGATGTTCAGTATTATTACCATACAGTGTATAGATTATAAACCTGCATTACTGTTTAGGAAGTTTACCAGAAAAATTTTTACAGTGTGATTTCGGAAGAATGCGTTTGACAAACACGTTGTAATTTCGAATTCCCGTGGTGCTGGACGCAGGCACATTGCAATTAAATATGCGGATGTGAAACAGCTCCTACACAGCACAGGATATACATCGGATATCGTAATTATATCCACAATATCTTAAAGTCATCTAAGTCCTAGAGTGTATCTCTAATGTAGACCTATATCCTTTGGATATCCAGTAGTAGATCCCAGTCTGTACAACTTACTGGATATCCATTAAATATCACATAACCATCAATGGCTACAACTAAACATATGTATAGGAAATCCAAAATACCTAATAACATTTTGGATATTGGGCGGACATTTGGATATATTTTGGTAACCTTTTGAATGCAACTTTCCTAATATTGGATGTCCTTGGTTATCCTGAATGTCCGAGAGTGACATCCGTCAGATATTATTTGGACGTATCTGTGCTATATAGTAGCTCCTTGTATAGTATATTCGCGGTTTCTTCAAACCTTTGAAAAAATCACCCCATGTATGACGTCTGTTATTTCTTAAATATGCAATATATCACAAGCAATTTATACCTCGGGTAACATAAACATTACTTATTTTTCGTTAAATTGAAGTTTAGCTAATATCTTATTTATAAACTATAATGTTTAAGTTAGTTAGAAAACACGTGAGTTGGTACTGCCTCGTAAGAAATAGTTCTCAAGCAAAAAATTGTTACAACTGAGTGCGCACGAATTATGTGCGTTGTCCTTTAGTGTAATTTTCCCGACTTAGTTAAGCTTTGGTTGCATGAGGCGGAGGAATATCCTGGAAGTACAACTTTAGCCGAACTTCAGAAAAGTGTGAAATAACCGCGAATGGATTATACAGCGAATTTCAACCGAACACGCCAGCGAAAACTGCGCTACTGTCCAGCGACACGTCGAAACGCAGTTCCGCGAATCAGCGCCTGGCGAGGCCACCCGGAGCCTCACGCAACGAATCACTCCCACATCAAAGGAAACCGCCACACGCCATCTCGTCTCCGCGTACCTATTTTCTCCACAACGCAGGCTTGCATTTGCATGACACCCAAGGTATGCTGGTCCCTTATGCTTTAGCATGTGAGCGAATCTTCATGTATAACTCAGCCTTTCAGTCTGCCCTGCCTACCTCCCACTCTCCAGCCCCCTTGTTTTATATTCCTTTTTTTTTTTCTCTCTGCTCTGAAGAACAACGTTCGCTGTTCTATTTTTTTTCTTTTCTTCGGTTGCGGGTATAGGAAAAAGAGGAACGAAAAGCAAGGAAGAGGAGGGCATGGCGTGGTTGTCGGGCGAAAACATTCAGATCCGAGCAAGTTCGCATTAACGACCGGAAATCGCGTTTCCCTACGCTCCTCTCTCACGCAAGAGAACTCCACTCTCGGGGAGGAGAACGGCGTGCATAAGAAAAGATTCCGCATCCCCATAGTCGAGATTAAATAACACCTAGAATTGCTGAATTCCAGCAGGCGAAAACGTCGGGAAGATATGAAACGTGTCAACGTCGCTCGTCGCTTAAACTACACTATCGACCAAAAAGTATTTGGGCACATGTCCACAATGTTTGCTCGGTGGCTGCCACCCCGTTAGAATCTCGTAGGGCCACCTCTTGCGGCTATAACAGCAGCCACCCTGTCTGGCATGCTCTCTACGAGTGTTTGCAGGACATCTACGGGGATTCGTCGCCATTCCTCTTGCAACCATCCCATGAGTTGAGTAATGGATTTTGGCCGCGCCTGACGAGCCCTCACCTGGCGATCCAATTCGTCCCAAAGTTGTTGAGGTAGGGGCTCTGGGCAGGTTAGTCCATTCGGCGAACATTGTTGTCGGCGTACCACTGCATAGTAGCCCTTGAAACATGGCACCTGGAATTGTCATCCTGGAAGTAAACCGGGTCCATTCCGTAAAACCGCCACAATGTTGGGAGCATTTCATTATCCAGAATGTTACAATATGCCTCTGTGGTTATGCTACCACGGACAAACACCAGCGGTCCTACGCCGAAGGCTGTGAAACACATGTCAACTGACGTGCTGAATTACCTATCTTCACTGGTGCCCAGTTACTTTTTGGTAGATAGTGTATTTTGTCGCTTTTTCGTAAGGCATTTTCGTCCGCACAAGTTGGTACTCGTGCTGAGTTCGTGACGTGGATGAAGTCAAGCACAACTGGAAAAAAATAAATTGTATGGTGTCGTTTTTGTGACATGTTTTCATCATTACAAATACCTACGCGTGCTATTGTTCATGAGCATGCAAAGAATCAAACACAACTGGGGAAAAAATTGTACTTCGTCAGATACGCTGCAAACAAGTTTTTTGCCCTTTTAGAAGAAAACTTCTTAGAATTACAAACAGTTTTCTTGTGGGAGCTACAAAACATATATTTTTAATAATACAAGTGCTAGGCTTGCGCAAGGACTACACTGTAAAAATACTGTGTAATTTTACGCGAGTGTATGCGACAGCACATCTCCACACACGTTCGTGTATTTTTACATGTACATGTGTACGTGTTCTTGAACTGTGTGTCTCATGTATATTTTCAAATACAACGCAAGTGTAATTTTACTGTACTTGTTATTCTTTTTACTAATCATTATGTTCAATCACATATCACAAGTACTCTGTATGTGTCATTTTACTTTTTTGTTACTAATATCAAGCCACATAATGTAAATTTACACATCTTTGTAAGTGAAATTTTATCATATCTGTCACTTTCTTTTACTAATCATCACATTAGAACACACGTACTCTGTACATGTTATTCTCCTATACTTGCTACTAATTTTCTACCACACATTGTAAATTAACACAGTCATTATTGTGGTAATTTTACTACACCAGTCTGTTACTGTTTGGTGCTCACCATACTCAATTACATGTACACCGTAGGTGTAATGTTACCATACTAGACTGTAATTTTTACTTATTATGATGTTAAATAACATGCACTCTGTGCATGTAATTTGACTATATAAATTATAGATTTCCTGCCACATAATGAAAATTTACACAAACATCGCAATTGTAATTTCACCACTGCGTATGTCTATTTTCTCACTACCAAATAAGTAAAATCGTAGATTCACTGTAGGCCTACTTTTAATTACAAAATTTCTGTACATTTTCACGATTTTACTAAGCAATTGTACCGCCAGCGTATGTTATTTTACAAGTGCGTCATGTTAAGTCTCAAACTTTGTATGTGTATTTTATAGCTATAGTATAATTTTAATCCATTTTGTAGTTTAGTAGTTTAACAGAGTTATAAAAAGTTATCTCCAAAATGTGGATAACGAATTGACTTCAGATATAGAGTAGGTAGTTATATACAAAAGCCAGCATAGTCCATCAGTGGGAGTTATTTCCTTTTGAACACGCAAAAGGAGTTCGAAATAGTTCTACTCCCTACCGCTAAATAACGTGTTTTAAGCAAATGCTTGTAGTTATATTTAAATTCACAGTAACATTAGTGTAACATTACAAATACTGTACTCGTTTTAGTAGATTACACATAAAATTGTAAAGTTACAATAAATTTATATGTTAAAATATACGCTCATATACTTTCAAATTTGTAATTTTACACCCTTGTTAATGTCAATATACCAGTACATTTGTGTTTATTTTACTGCAAGACTGTACTTGTTTTTACAAATTACACACAGGAAATGTAAAATTACCAAAAGGTTGTACATGTATTTTTACATTTTTACAGTGTATTTATATTATTTATAAGTGGGCATTAAATTACTTTTTTTTTTCCTAGAAAACGAATAACAGAGAATATAATATAATTATTTCAAAATATAATACAAAAAAAAAAAGATACTTCTTACCAGCACGGGGGCTACAATCCACGCCCTTTGCCGTATTATTCTATATCCTTTACCACAAAACCAACATGACTTACGAGTTTCGTCATTCTTTTTGCATTGAATTTTAGTAGTAAATACCTACAAAATAATGGTGAAGATATTCGGTTAAGAATGTCTAAGAACGCATTCATTTCCTTTTAAGTGTGCTGTGTAGATATGAAACGTTAACATTAACAGTTAATGAGTAATAGCATCACGTGTTTCAAATATTTTCATTGTTTTATTATGAGTATTTGGGTTGTTTCAGGCGTTTTACATTATTAAAACTTACAATACATTACTTTTTGCATGCCACTGCACTTTACATTACCACTAGGTTTTGCACTAACAGTTATATACCGTTTTACGTTATTGAGTATCCACCATTTTGCTCAAGATCGTGAATACGAGTCAGTACAGTGCAAACATTTCTTGAGGTCAATTACAAATACGGCTCTTGTAGTTTTACAAAAGAGTAATTTTACAAGAGACATGTATGTACGTCCTGTTACAAATATTTGTAAAATTATAAACAATTTGTCAGTAAAATTTACATGTTTTTTCATTGTAGTTTTGGAAGACGTCTAAAAGGATGTAAAATACGACAGCAAACTTTTCGATATGTGCTGTTTTTTCCTTTTATAATAAACACACTTAATCGATGTTTATGTTCCTGCATAAATAATTGGAATTGCAATGTTGTGAGCTTATAAAATAAGACAGGTTGCAAGTTAACAGAGATACAAAATTCTATGTAAGCTTTTTAGCTACGTATTGCTGTGCAGAACTGTGGTACTGTTCTCCAAGACCAAATATTGTACATTAATATGAAAGGTACGCTGCGAAGCACCAATAAAGGTAATTTGACAACCTTCTTTAGAAGGACGCTTGAATAATGGCTCAAATTCGAATAATAAATCTCGAGAATTCAAAAATGCATGAGGATTTATGAGCGTAAGTTAGTAAGTAGGTAGGTGTGATTCTTATTTATTTAATATTTTGAGCGCTCTTGAACAGCGAAAAGACGTCCGTTGGAGAACACTCAATGGAAATTCAGGAATGGGGGCGAATCGGCCAGTGCTTGAAGTAAGGATCCGTCCCAAAATTTGCCTGTAATGATCTCGGTAAACCCTGGAAAACCGAAATTAATATGGCCGGGACGGGGATGGAAAGCGGAGTTCTCAAATGGGAGTTGAGTGGTTTACCACAATGCCCCCTCGCTCCGTATGATCTATTATTACATAAAAATTTCTTTCGTACAGTATATTTCTGAATACTGGTTTTGCACAAAAGTCATGTGAACTAAGAAGGTAGAACGAAGAGGAAGAGGAAGAGGAAGGCAAATGACGGTAGAATTTCTATACCGCGCGTTTGCCACAATTTGTATACGTAAATCTCTTAGGCCAAACTTGCCATGTATTGATCTCCTAACTCACCGTATATGTCTTTTCAAAAAAAAAAAAAAAAGGACTACAGTATTAAAAGACGTGCGTGCTGCTGAACGTATTTCCAAACGTAGGCAGTAGTGGTCGGTGCAGACCGACTTCTTGCTTTTGAGGCGCTATTTTTAAATTATATTCCGTTGCTTCAACCAGAGTCAAACATACTTGAACCCATCGTGATGAAATCAGCTAACTTAATGACATATTATTAATAAACAACTGTGTGCCCTTTTAACCTAAACGACTGTCATCCTTAAATGACTTGCGCCGTAATTGTGGATTTTCGAACCTTGTGTGCGAGTAATACATATTTTATTAACATTTATGCATTATATACATGCTTTGTGTGACTAAGAATATGCAAATTTCCAGTTGTACCAATTAATTTTCTATAAAACCATCTCTATTCACCAAGCTAAAACTTCATATTCTTGCGAGGAAAAAATAAGTGATGAATAAATACTAATGAGAGCAGTCTGATTTATAACAGCTTCGTGTTACTGGCAATTACTTCCAACACATAATGTCCAGGGGATCCAATTCATCTATACTGTTTGACGTCGGGTTTCCAGAATTATGACTGTTGCGAAAAAACCTAACTCCAAATGTCCACTTACTGCTTTAGCAGTTATAACTTTTTGAAGACCAGATCTATATAAATAATTCATAACAATATAACGCTCTTATACTCAAAAGAATATAACTCTCTTCTACAATAACTACTTTACGACACCACGTGTCATCATCCTTATCTAAATGATAATAAACACTTAGGATATTTCGATACTCTTTCCGTGGATAATATCTTTTGGTGCGGTATCGTCTCCGTACTGAGTTGGACGTAGCCCTAAGGATGTGAGTGTGAGTGAACATTCTTAGTACGACGTCCAACGTGGTGCGAATACGATATTGCACCAGGAGATATTATCCACGGAAAGTGTATCGAAATATCCTAAGTGTTTATTATGTTACAGATAAGGATGAAGGCACGTGGTGTCGCAAAGTATGTAGTTTGTGTAGAAGATATAATATAATAGTTATACCTTGAAGTATAAACCCATACAAATAACTCGAAATAATATAACAGCTAAAGAAGAAAGTGAACTTTTGGTTTTTTTTTTTTTCTTTTTGTAAATATCATAATTTTGGAAACCCGAAGTTTAACAGTTTAGCTGCATTGGATTCCCAGGACATTATTTGTTGGAAGACAGCACCAGTATGTATCAAATGTGTTACCAGTCAGACTGCTGTCATTAGTATTTATTCATCGCCTGTTTTGTTTTCTCTTATGAAGTTGAAGTTCGAGCTTGGTGATGAAATATAATATTATAGGAAATTAATTGGTACAACTGGAAATTTGCAAATACTTGTTCATGTACACCTTGTGTATGATGCGCAAAATGTTAATGTAGGTTGTTCACGGTAAAGTGAGTACTTTTGAGGGCCTAGTTAATTTTTCCTTTCAGCCATCTCTTATCCTTTAACCACCTTTTTATACAAATGTCGCAATGTAAGTGACACACACAGTGTATATATTTAACCGCACACGTAAGTTAATGTCTTATGATAAAAAAAATATATATGTATGGTCCATTATTCCAAATTAGACGGCTTTCAAAAGTGCTCACTTTACCGTGAACAGCATATAAAGAAGTGCCCAGACGCTACCACTTTTGGATTTGTCGGATTTGCGGAAGGGCATTAAATTCTGTGCATCATGCATCTGATCAGTTTTAGTTTCCAGTTATTTACACTATGAGTAACAAGTTCACCGGCTCGTAGACGTTGGGATACGGCAGTTCGGAAGAACTTCGATTTGAAATATGAGAAAAAACGCGTGGTGGGGTTGCTCTACAAAGTGAAGTTTTTTTTAACGTTTTAAACCAAGAGAGTCGGTTATGTATCTTCATATTACTAGTTTAAATGGAATTACAATAGCTCCCTGTTATAATCCAAAATTAATTGACACATCCCTTGGCAATTTATTGTATAGTTTTTTCCTCTAATTTACTTATAGCGTTACAAAAATTGTCTTGGCGGCAAGCTTCAAAAGAATTGTTGGTAAACATACAAGCTATTTACCATGTGGCAGCAGGTGTTTGTGTGTGCGCAGGTAGCCGGCAAACTCAGATTATTGGAGAAAGAATCCAGACGAACGATAGTGCGTAATGATCGAGGTGTAGTAGACTAAGTTCTTCCAAACGAACAGTGAATACCGCCATCAACCACTGGGAATGTGCGGAGACGTAAACTGTTATTCTGTAATACTTTTTGTATGTTTACAAGAAATTATTCGTAAACTTGCTGCCGAAGATAGTTTTGTAACAATACAAATAAACTAAAGTAAATGTCAGAGAACCTTAGCGTGGAATGTTTAAGTAATGTTGAATTCTAAAAAGCATTCGTTCTAGGTATCAAGTTTACTGTAAACATTGAGAAACATAAACAGTCTGTGTTTTTTTTTTTAAAACAATGTGTTATGAAATGTACAATTTTCCAGTTTGTAGAGTTACTAGGATGCAAAGAAACGTTTTTAACAAGCACAGACTTTTGTTTACTGAGTGAAAGTTTATTTGTTGAAAAATAGTTTTATATTGAGCATAATACAGTGATATAACACGCAACTGTTTCGTTGTTCATTCAATAGCCTTGTTATTCAGTCGAGTGACTAAATAAAATAAGGATAATATATGCTCTTTTATTTAAACATAATACATTCTAAAGTGTTTGTATGTATAGACTATTCACGGTAAAGTGAACACTTCTAAAACCCCTCTCATTTGGAATAATAGGCAGTAAATATATGTTATTTTAGCCTTAGACGTTAACTTCCTAGTGGGGTGGAATATACACACTGTGTTCATTTCTTACATGGCTGTATTTATTTTAAAAAGTGGTAAAAGAAAAAAATGGCTGAAAGAAAAACGTGACTAGGGATTCAAAAGTGCTCACTTTACCGCGAACAGCCTATATACATATGTGATGTCCAAAAGTGAAGGGTAGTACGTAGGTTCCCGCTTTTGAAATTTTTTAAAATTTCTCTTAAACATCACTTGTTACAAAGTACAAATGGCTTGCCCCACGTTGAGAGAAAGTTTTGGTCCAACCAACCGAATATTTGTTTGTATAAGGCCAAATATATATTTAGTAGCCACAGTAAAATATTTTGTTGAGTGAACAAAGCTTGAAAAGCAACCAAAATTGATTTTGTTCATCTATCAAAATACACACTTGAATAAACAAAACCTTTGTGTTGGGCAAATGTTAAATAGGCTGTAAACAAAATATTTAGTTGAATCAACTGTATACATTTGCTTGGCCGCTCATTTGATTGCCTTCGTTCAAAAATATAGCTCGAGAGTTTGTATTTTTTGTGACAGTTAGAATTCTTTTGTTTTTGTAAGTGCAATTGTTGATGGGTAATAATGGCAAAAAAATCCTAACTAAAGCATGTTAAACAGAAACTAAAATGTAAAACTGTAAAACAGTTAATATAATTATTTTCGTACTTTGTTCACTATATGATAAGTATGTATTTAGGACATATATATTCTATCAGCAGTGATTTTAGCTGAGATTGATAGAGCACACCGCGTGGAAGAAACGAGCTGGGGTCAATTCTCGGTTAGTTTATAATAACCGAAACTGTTTAATATATAGAGAACAAAACAAAACCTTAGTTGCATAAACAAAATATTGTAATTTGGGGCAACGAAAAAGAGCAACAAAGTTATTTATTTTTCAACTACAAGATATTTCATTGGCGCTATACAAACAATTAACTTGGTTGCGCCAAACAAATTTTGTTTCATTCAGAAAAACATTTTTCTCATTGAAAGTAACATTCAATGTTTGAAAATTCTGAATCGCAAATGTGAGACTAAAAAAATATTGGAAAACTTTGTTTGATATCTTAGCATTTGATTGACTGTGTCCGCCATACCCACGTGAAATACGTATGCGACTCTTCAGGAAAGTAAAATTCATCCCGACCTGGACACCGTACACGAAAGCAATTTTCTTTTCCCGTGCTCCATATTTCCAGAGCCTGGCTGGCTCTTTTCCCAAGAACACCCTCCCTTTTGATCTGTCCTATTTCATCTCCGACTGCCTTGTTCTCCTGGGGGATGGAAGATTTCTTCCGCGGACCTTAGCATCTCCTAGTTCCATTTCTGCAATGCGCCCTGACATCCTCGGCAAAGGAGCTCCCCGACCAAGTTACAAGCGAAACGCCGAAATTACGCATCTTGAATCGTTTCGCCGTCCTTTCTCGAAAAGGAATGTTTTCACAAATGTATCCTCTTTTCCTGCAGTGACGAAATATTTCGCTTGGTAACGCTTGTGAGTATTAAAGTGAAGGAATTTTCACGAATGCTGCCTGGAATCCAAATACGTATCGCCAAAATAAGGTCTTTCGCAAATTTGGATATATGAGTGCGGATAATTAGATCAAGGCTGCGTTAAGTATTTATTTATTGCTTTCCTTTCCTTTTCAGTCTGGTGTATAGTATATGCTTCTCGCAGGCGTTAGGTGAGATCAGAGAAGTATTTCGAAAAAGACATCTAATAAAATTATACACGTAACTGTCCAAATATAGCTCATACAAAACCGTCTTAAGACGAATAAGCTGTACACAATTAATATGATTTATGAAATCGTAATGTGAATCAATAGTACAATTGCAGGGTTTTTAAAAATTCTTCTAGTTACAAATTTTAGGTTTGAAAGCTTATCTAATATCCTTCATTTCGGCGAAATTTCAAATGAGAATGAGTATAATGTAGCTCGAGACATAACTAACGAGCCTATAAATTAGAATTCGATATGATTCAAGTAAAAGAGCGGGATGATTGTTTCCCACTAACAGACTAAGTACATATTTCGTGCAGCTTGTTAGTTTGGCTATATAGTTTAACTATTTTTGTTACACGATACGTTTGGAAACCCATTATTATATAAAAACAATTGTACGGAAGTAGAATGATTATGCTAATTCCGGCATAAGGGAATTGGGAAATACTAGCCAGGCGCCGGTCGGCCGCTCTGTTGCGACGTCATAAAACCTCCATGTTGGATGTAGGTGACGTTGATCTTGACCCATAACAACGAATGGGCTACACTCTAAATCTTAATCAGGAAGAATTTCACTGTTTTTATTAGTCAAACGTATCTGACTGATTCAACAGGCCCTTCAGTGAAATTAACTGACGAATCATTGAAAAAAATGCCGGATTTCCTTCACTTATTGATTCAGTGACTTTTTCCACTAATACACCAGTCTCATTGTCCACTGTTTACTCAGTGGTTTATTTTGACTGAAGTATCAGTTAAACAGAGTGTAAAAATGGCCGTCAAACAACGTTTAAAATGGCCGTTAAACAAAGCGTATCAAGTGAAATAACAACGAATAAACTAATAAAAGCAATACAAAATACTTTCTAAACTGTCATTCGCCACTCCAAACGTCATTTTATGAGGTAAAATGAACACACAGCCTTTCATTCCGTTTTCACGTCTTTCATTTCGTTCTCATGTAATCGCCACAGCGCGCTGTATGAAGGTTTAAACTGCATATAAAGTGATGAAGATAGGATACTGATATATACTAATCGTTTTAAGAATCTCAACGGCACCATTTAAACCTAAAACGAATTGTAAGAGCATACTATTTAAATCTTCACGATTTCGCAGCGGCAATACACATCAAATATTTTCCTCTAACTGATTTACGTCAGCGTGTTAGCGCAGATGATAAGGTAACGCCCAATTATTTAAAGGTGAGTCAGTTCAATACCGGTAGCCTCCAAACAATTTTTATTTTTTTAAATTACGGTAATTTGTGCTATAGAAATAGTAAACTATCATAAATGTGTTTATTTCACGTAATTATTTGACTACATTCAATAAAAACAATATTCAATTCACCATCAGTGAAATAATTTCTCGTCACTAATTAATTCAGTGAAATTTTTTCACTGAAACAATTAGTGGTTTTCCACTGATTCTATCTATGTGGAGCCATTTTCACTGATTCGAGTAGTCGAGTTTTACTGCGAATCAGTGGTTTCCCACTGATTCGAATTTAGAGTGTAGGGCCTCTATTAAGGAACCATTCCAGAATTCGCATGGAAGAATTTCCGGAATCCTTCAATAAGCGAAATTTGAAAGACCAGGCCGGGAATCGGACATGTGTCCCCCAGAATGCGAATCCAGTATTGTGTTGCCACGCCACCTCCCCGGGTTCTTGAATATTATATTAAGAACTCGAGGAATTTGCTAACATGACGCCCTAGCTTCGAGTAGCCACTATACCACATTGATAACTCTTCAATTGTAGGGGGCCGTGGTGGCGCAGCAGATGGATCGCTCACATCCACACCCAGGCGAACAGGGTTTGATTCACGACGGGTCCGCTCTCGGATTTTCGCACGTGGGAATCGTGCCTGACGATGTCGCTGGTCGGCGGATTTTCTCGGGGATCTTCCGTTTCCCCCGCCTTTGCATTCCGGTGCTGCTCTATTATCACCTCACTTCCCCATCATCGATTTTCAAGATCACGATTTTGACAGCCACCCAAAACCTCTTCACTCACTTCACTCGCTCAGTTCTTTTTCAGTAATATACATAGGCATTATATGCCTTTAAAAATTCTTTCTGCCTACATGTTTTGTTACTGCGGAGTAACTATTTCATTAAAATATCTTACTAGAGCAACTTATTTTGAAGCCAACATTTCGAAACAAACCTAATTAAACTCTTTAGTAATAAAAAGGTGGTTTGTGATCAAATTTGACGACGCAATTACACTCATGCTTAAGAGGAACCGGGTTCAGTTCTCCTGCAAGCCATGGATGTATGGACGTTTAAAAAATACAGGGTTTTTTGGGTTTGACATGCAAGCCTGCCAGTTTAAATAAATTCATTGTAAACGTGTGACTTGAACGAACAATACTGTCTATGTCACTAAAGTCATCTCAAGCCTTCTGTATGAAATGTGGCTGATTGAGACATTTATTTTGCAAACCATAACCTCAATATTGCCTTGTAATTTCTTTTTTAAACTATATAATATTCAATTCTACGCTTTACGCTGGAAGGCTAATCGGAGAATGGGTTGAACTTTCTACAAACAAATCTTTAACTTAAAATTCGTACGCACTTCTGCACTGTGCAGGTATTTGAACTTGAGATTCTCCGACTATAGAAGTGTGATCTAGCCAACTAGCATGGGATGTATGCTTTGAGACATTTTTCTTTGTTTAATTTTTGTATTTATGTCACGATTCCAAAACTTTTTGTCGGACAGTATTAATAAAGCGCAGGTTTTACTTGGATCCTGTGTGCATACTTGTACAAAACAGATCATCATATAATTACACATAATAACGTATGATAGTTAAGTTCGGGAAATCGCAATGACTAATTTTACTATGCAATAAATCGCTTGATTAATGAAATTTGTAACAGCATGACTAAACTAAAACTCTTTGTTATATCACATGCGCTTACGATGGTGTACATAAACACTATCCACATAGCCTGATTATAATGTGTCATTGTGATACTCACTGATAGTTGGAACTATAGTATAGTGTGTAACGCGAACTGTTATACTGGATTTACAATGCCACGACGAGCTCGTCCCGACAGTCCGACACGACTTTTCAGTTCGGCCACTTTGACATCAAAATTAGTTCATTGTTTAAAATCCATCCGACTAGCGTTGCGTAATTTTCGGAAAATCCTAGAATGGCAATTAACGTGCTATGAAATGCGAATAAATCGCAAATCATTGTACACTATTTTGTTTTTATAAAATTTGTAAACAAAATATTTTTGGATTTTGGAGCAGTTATTGTCCACAAATATTTATGTAAGTATGGCAATTTAATAGCATTCTGTTACAAGCTAGCCCAAATGTACACACAAATGAGATATTTTTAGTGTGAGAATTACCACAGTAGGAAAATCCACACGAATTGTTCTGTTGTAAGTTTATTTTCATGTTTTTTTTTCTGCTGCTTTTGTTTGGTTGTCGGGGCTGCGATTTTGTCGGGGTGACCGTGCTCTTGATTGGCTGATAGAAAATTCTCGTCGGTGTCGGTGCTGTTTTGCCGGACTGACTGGTTATTGTAAACACAGCTCTAGACACCTGGCAAAGGTTGGTAGGTACTTTCTTTGTTGAAACCAGATAAAACTAACATTGCTCTTAATGATGTTAAACTTCACAACTTTTTTAACAGTGGGTGATAAGGTGTTCGTCCAGTTTAACAGCTACGTTTTTTTTTTTAAGAACGAAATACTTTTAGACATATTAGCCCTTTGAATGAATCCGTTTCCCTAGTTTTGTTTCAAAACTTATGAGTATTTATACCAGTTGCAATTATCTTTAATACCTTCAAAGTACTACATAAAAAGTTATGAAAAAGATTTGTTGTAAAAGAGACGAAATGATTTGCATTAAAATACAAAAATCTGTAAAACAAACGGTAAGAGGCTTATTTGATTGTACCGGTCTGCGCACACACTAAGGTAATTATAGTCCTCATCCTTTTCCATTGATGAGAAACGAGATTTTATTCGCCGTTTTCAACGAAATAATTTTCCCCGTTTTCATCCCCGACTCTTCAAAAACGCGCCTTAATTTATACAGCATTTCGACATCTTAAATATCCAAAAGTTGTGACAACTGATACAGAAGTTTATCTCCTTCATGACAAACCTTCACTTCTATTTCTTTATCAGTCATATAAATTTTTATACTAACTTTTTTCCTAATCGTGAAAAGTATTCTTTTCATAATAGAAGGAGTACTTCTCGTGCTACAAACAACAATGGCTCGAATGATAATTTACTGTATTTTTTCCTCCCGTTTCACTTATTCAATAATAATTTCAAGCGGTTTTCGTTAGATAGTGAGAACTCGACATTTTGTGACGTCTGACATTGCGATATTTATTAACCTTAAAATTTACATAAATTCGAAAAATTCAAGAAGTGCAAAAATTCTGAAAAAGTCATAGAATATTTCCCAGAAAACATAATTTATTTCTGTCTCTACCCGACTATTCCGTCTCAATGGCCAACACCTACAAACTGATGAACATCTTAAATTTTGATAATGCTCCCAAAAACAATACCTGTGTACATTACAAATTAAACCACAAAAATCTTAAACGTATATATGTTGACATCTTACTATGTTGTGTCAACAGTTTGTACGGCTACCCAATTAAAACTCCTTGCAGGCATGTTTTTTTCGTATAAAATTTTGGAAAATGCGTAAATTAATAAGATGCTGCATAAAATATAATATGTAGTCACAGATGTGTTTAATTAGACAACTTACTCCTCTACAAATACATACAAGTTATATTAATAAGTTTCTGAAATGCTTTTACAATATGATAGTGTGTTTTTTAACTTTTTTGTAAGTACGGCGAATTTCCACTACATTCCATGGTAATAGGTTGGGCACCGAAGTTCCGTATATAATATCTAAGACCAAATCAAATTTTTTTTTGTGACAGCATCTCTCAAAATGGCGGACAATGAAGCTTTTGCTAAGAAAATTTGGTGCGTAGCCTACAATATGCATTTCAGCAAAACAACACTGCCCCTTAAAAAATGCGACGAGAATACTTTACAAAAATTTAATGGGGTTTTCTGTGTTTGCGTGCAAACTGGCGGGCAATTTGCTGAGAATTTACTGAGGTATAACATTTATGTTTCTCTTTCATGAGACATCTTTCAGCATAGAACATCCCAGAGGTTATATATTAGTGTACGTGGTCCATAAAATGAGATTTGTCAACGTAATGCGTTGGGTTGAAATCATTTTATTTGTTACAGAGACTTAATATATAAAACAAATTTCAAAATGTGCTCACTTTGACAATAAGTATCTTAACATTTAAAATTCCTTACTATGCTGTGAGTAATATCATTATTTTGGTGTTATTTTATTAGGTTTCATTTTAATAGTTTCTAAATCGCATTAAAGAAGTTATAAGTACAGTACTGCAAAATTCGCGTTATTATTTGAGGATAAGTTAAACTTAAAACACTTTTCCTTTGCAATACGTTTGTCATTGTATCAGTCTTAATTTGAGACGCCTCTAGTAACTGAGCCAATAAATGAACGCTCTACAACCGTGAGCCCCAATCAAGAGCAGTTCACTCAGAAAGGGAGTGACTTAACTTCAAGGCGCAGCCAATGGAGAAACGACGCCGGCTCGAGTATATATAGTACTGTGCATTCTAGCTCGACGCATAAAAATAACGCGAATTTTACAGGTCTCTAGTTATAAGCTATATAGACTATGAGTGTTTTCAATTCTCTCAGTAAGTACCCAAGCTCCACGTAGGTCTGATTTTGCATTCTTTAAAGATGCTGGTGTTTCGTATTATTTAGAGCGAAACGGCATAGTCAGTAGTAGTTAGGGACTAAACGCAAAAAAAGAAAATGTGTGCGGTATTCCTCGGAGAAGTACCAGTTTGTCGGTGCCTGAGACACCTTCACAACTAATAGGAGCGAAATTACAAATGAACTGCAGATGACTAACGGACTACAAGCAGAGCTAGTGCTTAGGAATAGGAAATACGAATAACAAATTTGCTTTATTTTAATTAATTTTTTTGTTTTATTAATAAAGTATATTTTTTCGCGAACTTAACAAAAATTTTCGGCTTGTAAGGAGATCACCATGGCGGGAGTATAAAATGAAATGCAGAGCACATGAAGTTGTCAAAGAATTTTTCCGGATTATTCTCCCTAGAAATGCGGGTTTTCTGTAGTCGGATTTCAGTAGCTCACTTTCTCAGAACGTGAAATAAAACTTATAGTCAATTCACGGTCGCTTATAAATTTTCGGAAGCACTGCTAAAGTTCTACTTCCAGGATATTCCTCCGCCTCCTATGAACATAGCATAGGAAATCACACCAGGACCAACGCACCGCATTCGTGCGTACTGTAATATTTTTCATGAGAACTATCTTTTATTTGACATTACCAACACATCTATGTTCTCTCTCTCTGTATTAATATTAGTTATAAATGGACAATCATAATTTATAGATAACGTATAAGTAAAAGTTAAATTTAAACAAAAATAATTAACGTTCATGTTGACACAAGTATAAAACGCTTGTGATACATGGCATATTTACGAAGAAACCAAACACGTCATACATGGAATGTTTTTTCAAAGGTTTGATTTGAAAAAGTGTGAAGTTACCGTGAATATACTATAGCAAGACGTTGGTCTAAGTTCTGAATTTCACGTGGCACGCATTGCTACGTTGTCTCTTGGCCGAACGCTTGTTTCGTGTTCGGTAGAGAAGCTTCTACCAGCGGCGCTGTGTGATCTCCATACACGGCTGTTTTGTAACTTCCATACATTTTTTTTTAGCACGGCCACATGGTACGCGACTGAAAAGGGAGCTAGTGGTTCTTTTCATGGGCTTCTGCATGTCTTCGCGGAAGTTCGAACGGATCGCGAACGCCAAAACTTCGTAGACCACTTTGCGGCTAGGGATAAGTTTTAGTACAGCCCGCGTTTGCCATTTTTTTTTTTTACACTTTATGCACAGCAATTCTATCCACCACATTTGATACTTGATTACTGCGAGTGAAACACGCCAGACTGCTTTTTGCCGAAAGGAAAATAGGTTTTACATATTCGTGGAATTGTTTCGGGTTTCCTGTGTAGGGGAGCAAATAGGTTTTCCATAGAGACTGTTACGAGTTCAGTGATACAGGAGCCATTGCATAGTTTGAGGGTAAAAAAATAAAGGGACAGATTGCGAAAGGAGCGAAAGAAATAGGTGTAGTTACTGCAACCGATGTTTGAAAGGAGTCGAAGAATGGTGTAACTCCTTGTAAATTGTATTATTTTTCATTCTTAAAAAGTGTATCCTGTGCTATATGAATATTTTCTTCTTTATGTTACTTTTATGACCGGCATAAATTAAGCAGCTTCTGCAGATACGTGCACAATAGACCTAGAAATGTTATTATGAGGAGTGCAGTGGAGTGGAGAGATTTCGGTGGCTCTTTAACATTGAGGTTTTGAGAGCCAACGAGAGTTAAGTGAGGTGAGTATGGAGCAGCGTCCGAATGCAAGGGCTGGGGAAACGGGATACCCCCGAGAAAACCCATCGACCTCGCCCGTAATCCAACCCGGTTCGCCTAGGTGGGAGGCGAGTAGTCCATCTAGCCACTACACCACCGCGGCCTCTAGTAATTATCAGGAGAATTTTAAACAACTTACTGCCCAACAAAAGTTATTCACAAAATGATTATAATAAAATTAATAATAGCGAGTGAAGACAGAAATTTTAAATAAATGGACAACTTCCGTACTGGAAATACACGCTAAATTTAAAGTAAAATAGTCATCTTATTAATAGAAACAATTTTAGTGTATATACAAAAGTTAATGTTGAAGGAAATATGTTTTTTGTGTTAAATATGTTTTATCGTGATAAAACCTATAGAATATTATTCATCCACATAAAACGTTAGCTTTTCAGTTAATTCGTGAGAACCAGAGAATTTCTTCACTACACGTTAACAGTATCTATAAATTTGCATTATTTTATAGCATAACGTTGAATTGACTCCTTTTCAATTACTTCACATACACTAACATTAATTTAACTTCAGTTAAAGCAAGCAAATTCCTATTTATTAAAAGACGGGTGAGTTTGGTAAATATAATCAAGTTTAAGCAAAAATACATAAGTTTAAGCTACTTCTACACATATAATCATACAGTAAAAAACTTTAAAAGATTATGTGATTACCATATGTTAAGCTGGCAAGTATGTTCCGAGGTGAGAAAAAAAATTTATTTTTTTTACTTGAGGTTAGGATTGCTGTGTTACTGCAGTTAAATAATTAAATTTTTTCAGTGGCCTCGGGTACCGATGTATCATGGAAGGATATCAACTGATACATTTATTAACATTTAAGTTGATTACGCTTTTCTTTGTTACTCTTTAATTAAAGTAGCGTGATCTTTTAAATAGGCGCACTCAATAATGAAACAAGCATGTCTGAGCCGTATTGCCTGATATTGTTATTTGAAAATGAGCTAGGTGGCACAGTGATGACAGGCTTTATTCGTATTAGAGGGTACCCGCGTTCGATTCCTGGTACATCCACTCTAATGTCGATTTTACTGTTTTTCCCCAAAATCACTTTAAGCGAATGTCGGGATAGTTCATTTTGACACAGGCCTCGTTCAGAATTTCCGAGCATCTGCTACGTTCTTTAATGACCACCACTGTTGACAGACAAGGCGTTAATTAGAAATTCATATCTGTGGGTATTCTCTGAAATCACGACCACTTATTTCTGATCATACTGACTTCTTAAGTTGAATCCCATTATCTTGGGGCGTTTGTGATCTTATAAAAATAAATATCTTCCATATGTATTTAAACATAAATTAGTATGTTTCAGTTAGTACAAATTAATAGATAACATTTAAAATTTTCTATGGCATAATTAATTTGCCTAGTTGTCTTCTAATATTACTATGATTAATGTAACTGCACTAAGAAATATTTGTGAAAAACTCGACATTCACTATTTTCTGAGCTGCCGAGATAACCAATTTCCGGTTACATTTATTCACGTACGAGAGCATTCTTTATCGATCAGCAACAACTTACACGTTTGGGCAAGACAACAGAGATTTATTTACGCGCATCCGTTCAGCACTGTTGGTGCAAGATAAAAAGCATTCGGGTTGAGGCCTGTCATCAGTAACACTGATAGGCGTGATTGACATTAAACTGAAGAGGAGGGAGGGGTGTAAAGCTAAACAATTTCGCTAATTCAGTTGGTTTAACACCCCAGGCTCATCACATCAAAAGTAAGAGTAATCGCATCTCGCCCCCGCGTCATAACCCCTCCGCGATAAGCCGTATGAAGTGCAGTGGCGGGCGCTAATTGACCGCGACCTATAACACGCGCCACTCAGCGCAGCTCTTGTCGCGGCTTCCAAAATAGCGGCCCGATCCACGCGCGTGTTGCGTCAGGCGGTTATTCAGTCAAATGTCATCTCACTCGCAGGTCATCGCCACCCATCCATTTTCACTTCTCCCCCCCCCCCCCCTTCCTAAAACCAACCTTCACAAACCACCAAATTAACGTGCGTTAATTACCCTCCGCGATTTTGAGGTTTCCCCTCCCCCTCGCCATTGTGTTTCTCTTTCGGTAAAATTGGTAGCAACCTATAGCTGGGCGTAAAATCCGTCAAATTAATTCTAGGTAGACGGAAAATCACTGCTTTGTAATGAAGTTGAGATTTTTTTGCAGGTATTTAATTCGGTCTTTCACAAGGGCGTTCTTTTGTGCATGTACCTGCTATACCAATTTAATAACCACTCCCCTCCCCCACCTCCCGGCTGTTTAATTAAGCGGGTGCATTAACAAGAGCAATCCGCATAGGACTGTCAGGAAGTTAAAAAAAAAAGGTCAGTACAGAATACTCTTCTATGCCCTTTTGTACCAGTACCAAGGAAGCATGTCAAAGAGAAGAAATTCCCCCCAGTACATGTCTCGGTCGAGTCGGTGATTACCAAGTCCAGCGCGGGATGTCGTACTGCCCTTTGACTTCCATGTTTCTGTGTGATACGGCAAATATGTCAAGTCTATCTGAGGTACTCCGGTATTTAATTAGCGCGACATTGCTTGAGGAACCAAGACAACCTCAGCACTAATCACTGATCATCATTGCTGTCACCTTCATCATGGTGCCCCTCTTACGTATCACTTACATCATGCGAATTCATGAATAATCATACACAGTGCATGAATATTGCCTCGTGCATTATCACGCCCGGTTGGCAACGGTTTGCGCATAACACATGCTTGGTTTTATCTATGCGCCGAATTTTCAAGAATTTAGGGCCTTTATTAGGTTCTCCTGTGAATAACGTTGAGGTTTGATCATTACAATTAATAGGCCTAAAGCCTGTACTTGCACAGATTTTATTGTCCACTCTTAAATTCTGATTCCTACTTGCGTGTATTTGAATATTGTATATCTCCGTCAACAAATACATTCTTTGTTTGACATAAGCAGTTTTACTCGCTGTCTAAGGATCTGAATGTGCAGACAGAACACCAGGTTGATTGGAAATACGTAGCCTATTACTTACTACCAGAACTATTCAGTCGTGGGTTGGAGTAAACAAATATGCATTACGCAACGTAGTTTCTGACTGCAGCGACACGTCTCTACTAACGTGGCTTCTATGAGGCAGGTAATTCCCAGAAGGCTCTCTCTGCACTGGCCCTGTTTTAGAACATCCTGTACTTTAGGAAGGAAGTGAAATGCATAAACATAGTGTAATTTGATAGAGCTAAATGAGAGGAATGTGAGGGTGCGAGATTATTTAATAATATATGTAGTATATTTCTGTACAATTTACGAGACCGCAGTGATGGTTTACCAGGATGAAAGAAATTATAATGCGGCACGCCCAGTGTTGTCGACCATAATGAAATAACAACCAAATATTGTGTGGTGTGAATTTTGGTTTTGGTAGTGCTAGGAGGTTAAGCAACGGCCGTTTACTGCCGAATTCAGTTGCAATATCTTACAAGATACATTTCTCATCAAAACTCGCGACACTTTAGAGTAGGGGCTCTTTGTTGTGACGGATCAACAAGTTATCGTAGATGTCGTTGAGTTAACTTCAGAGGTTTGGGCGGCTCTTAACAGCGAGGTCTTGAGATCTGGCGAGGGTGAATTGAGGCGAAAATGGAGCAGCGCCGGAATAAAAGGGCGGGAAACGGGAGATTCCCGAGAAAACCTTCCGAACAGCGGCATCGTCCACCACGTTTCCCACTTGTGTCCGGAGTGAACCGGCCGGCCATTGAACCCGGTTCGCCTACGTGGGAGACGAGCTGTCTAACAGCTCAGCCTCCGCGGCCCCATCGTAGATGTCCATTCACTGGCGTTCGTGACGCTGCCTCAGCTCATGAGCAGAGACCTGTAAAATTCGCGTTATTATTTGAGGACATGTTAAACTTAAAACGCACTTCCTTTACAGTACGTTTGTCATTGGACCATTCTTTTCTTGACACGCCCTGGGTAACTTTGCGCCATTTAATGAACACTTCACAATTATGTGCTCCAATCACGTGCAGGTTATTCAGAAAGGGAGTGACTTTTCATCTAAGCAGCAGCCGATGGAGAAACGATGATGAGTCGAGTATATACTGTACTGTAAATTTTAGCTTGATTCCAAAAACTAACGCGAATTTTGCATGTCTCTACTTATAAGGTGTTTTTTTTCCTTCCCCAGTTTGAACTACCGCAACAAATTGACCGGTAAATCACGCTGTTCCAACATGTTACACAAGAGCACAGTCACACACACTTAATCACCTACAGGTGTACACATTGCGAATGGTATTACTCTCCAAGTTATAACTCACGAATCCATTGGTCAATTTACAACTGGAGGCAGGAAGAGTTGAATACAGACTTTGCGCATTTCGGCTATTTATTTAAAAAAAGCCTGGTATTTATTTTGTGCGCACTTGAGAAAATTAGAGCATGCTTAACATTTTACACTTTACTATAAGGTGTTAACGGTAAAACGAGCATTTTTGAAAGCCCTACTTAAGATCTACTTTTATGCGCGTTGTGTATAGTTCCGCGTTATGTAAAATTAACATTGCCATGGGATCCATCACTTTATTCATGCGTTGGTCAAGTGAAACTGTGAAATTATTAGAAAAGTACACATTTTATAAAACTGCTAATTTTTACACACTGAGGCGCTAAAAAATAACAGAAACCTTAAGAAATATTTTAAATTATCACAAACGGTTACCTAACACCTTTTATTCGATGTTAACAAATGGAACTACTTTCCATCCATCGTTACGAACTTTACCGCGCGCATGTAACTCAGTGCGTCCGTTAAAATATGTGTAGGCAGGGGCAGTGACATTTTCCTAAGGTTGATTTCAAAAGTGCACACTTTATCGTGAATAGCCTTTACTTGCTAAACCTAAATGCAAAACGAGCCGGCCCGACGCATAATCTAAACACAATACGTCTACATGTTCATAAATTACAATTACACAAAATCGTGTCAAATACGTTTGTTGCCCAAATACATATACTGGGTGCGATATTACGCATTAACAAGTGTACTGTTCATCGTCTCTTGGATGTGTGCGAAGCTGTTTCTTGGCCTAATATGTATGCGCTCTACAATTTCGTCCTGCGTTTCAAACCCGTTGCGCATGTTTTCCGGATTATTTTTTTCCTGATCTTTGCGAAGATAACTCGTTACAGTACAGGTTGTCCGTAAAGTATTTTCCTTATTACAAACTTTATTTATATCAGTTGCACGTAAGATAGATATGTGAAACTTGTGCCAAAATGTTGGTAAACTAACCAAGTTTATTGTTGCAAGTTTCATTAACAAGGCTGTAGTGTAGCAGTTTGCAGTCTCTAGGAAACCGGACATGTTCTCAAATCAGGGAAAAGCTCAGTGCGGCTTCTGATACCACGAAACTCGGTCACCAATAACAGTGCAGATGAACTTTCATAAAACGTACGAAAAAATGCCGCCCGATGTCAAGAACAGTACGTCGCGGTATGACAAGTTCAAGAACACAGCATCTGTTGCTGACTTGTCAAGAACTGGACAGCCACAACCTCAGCTGAAAGGGTGGTACCAGTGAGACAGTATTTTGTGCGAAGTACCGAGAAATCAGTGCGCAGGGCCTCACGCGAATTGGATATATCACAAAAAGTTATCTTCATGTTATCGTACACATACGCTTATTGTTTCGCGCATACAATGTGCAAATTGTTCACGCTGTGTAGCCCAATAACGCCACACGTCAGTGTGGCTTTGCAGTCGAAATATTATCACTATGGGCACCTGTTTTTTTGCGAAAAGATATCAGGACATGTTGTGTTCCAAATCGCTTGAGTTCAGAACCAGTTTGGTGACTGGATCGTTTGAATTGTTAACGCGTCTTATCTGTCTTCTCGCGAATCACGGATGGTCAGTATCGGAGAAAATTAATTCTGATTAGCTCCTCATGTAACATATCCTCTTCGCACAAAGAAAAACGACCAATAGTCAAATGAAGGCTGCAAGCGTGCACAGAGGACATTGAAGTCTAGCCTCCGCGTAAATCTTTTCGCGAAAAACAGGCGGCCGTAGTTATCACTTACGGTGAGCGATAAACGCTATCTCAAATGTGTTGCTGTTTCTAACGAGGCGACATTTTTTGTCAGTGGTGAAGTGGACTTGCGTGTTTGGAGTTCAGGGCCCCCTGGTGAGGTGTCCGAGTGTACCAGAGGCAGCCCAAAGGTGAATGTTGGGCGCGCTCTTCTGCATGACAAAATTATCGGACTATTCTATTTCGCTGAGGACACCATTATATTTCCAGTGTATCCGGACATGTTGCAATTGTTTGTTGTCACCCACATGTCATTTTTCAACAAGACGGTGCACTGTTTCATAGGGATTTCTACATACTGAACGTTGTGATGACTAGAGATGGCGGAAAATCGCGAAAATTATTTGTGCCAACGTATCTTCTACGACACTCTTAACTAGTTTATTCTTTCATGATTGTATGAACAAGATTTTGACTCGGCTAAGTTGCTTGCAGACCAATCACGAACGTTCTGCCTCATAATATCAAAATCCTCATTGGCCCAGTGAAATGGGGTCGTAGCTTCATACATGCATGGCAGCCAGTAAGGAAAGAACACTGTCAGACATGTGCACGGTACGTTGAATCCTAGCAAAAAGTTAACTTTTCCCGCGATAAACCATCATATATAGTGATCACTTGTAAACATGTCCGTTTTCCTGGACATTACAATCGCTACACTACAGTCACGTTACTAAAACCTGCAACAATTTTTTTTGTTAGTTTTCCAACACTTTGATATCAGTTTCACATTTATAACTTACATATAGTGGATATAAATTCAGTTTGTAATCAGGGAAATACTTTTCGGGTATCCTGTACTTTTATAAGGTAAATTCGCATGTGATTTTAAAGATTAAATCTAGCCTCCATGTCAGCGGTGGTAGAATCGTGAAAGTGCCGCTGGAGGTTCGAGACTTATGAAGTGCATTCGGTTCATTTATTCACTTATTCGCCCGATTGTTCATACAGCTGGGTGAAATGATGTTAGCAGCTCGCACTGCGTTTATAATACAATTCTTATCCCCCGGCCTGGGTTTTTTTCCTATCGCTGCCGAACCGTAGGTCGCGTCGAATATTTCCTCGTTACGGCGTCCATCCACAGTCGCTGACTCTCTTATGTGTGCCTAGTGCTGATTCCGAATTCTCGAGGTGTATCCTTTACTCTGGCGCCTCCACACCGTTAAGTAAATTGAATCCGCAACTCAAAATGGGTGCACTCAATGGATAGATCGCATCCGTATTATTTTGCACTCTAGCGCATTCTGTCATCTCGTACTATTTAAAACGCAGAGTAGATATAGAGTTAAACGCGCATGCCTGCTATGCTGTTAACATTCTGTACTGCAAAAATGAGCTACTTTTTTGCCTCTTAGAACTGTCAAAATGACGTGTCCTAAACTACGGTCAGCTCAATGTTTACATAAATATGTGTACTTCCTCTCTCCAAGTAAAGTTTAAAATATGAGAATATTTGTGACACGTTCTCAGACAATGTACCTTAGGGTAAAAACGTAAGTTTTTCTGGAGATCCAAAAACAGGTTGAAAATTAAAAAATTATCGTTTTCCGGATATGAACAGAACAAGCTGAGAGTATAAACGCTACAAGGGTGCGACCTGTTTCATTGAATTTCTCGTCGAATTATCTACAACAGCCCACAACCTGAAAATTCGTTTCTTAACCTTAGAACGTGCTACATTTGTTAGCATAGTAAAATTTTAAAAAAGGAAAATTATTTTAATATTAATAAGTTAATAATGAAACTTTTTTAATAGCGTACATTTTTTTATAGAAATGATGTAGACGGTTTCGTAAACAGTTATTGCATTTGTGCCAGCGAAAACCAGTTAAATATTAATAACAGACAAAATATACGAACACAAGTGAATAACAAACGATAATGTGCTCGTTGCAGAATGAAATGATAAATGGACTCTTACACGCGAGTGTTCCATCCTTTGGTAGGGTGCGCTGGTGTCTCTTCAGAGAGTTCGGATGCTAATACACGATGGTGGCGTCCGTTAGGATACACATCTAAGGGATCCCTTAGCTAATGGATCCGTTAGAGGACTATTCGGAAACAGCGTAGGCCTCGATGTAGCTTCGGTCTTCAGGAATGTTTGCGAAATCTCACCGCTTGTCTAGATTAATGTTGAGTTGAAAAGGCCCCTCTTAAAATTACATTTCGTGCTATCTGAAAGCCCATAAATGATTTCAGAATATTGCAAACAAAATATTGCTGAACATAGCGTCGGATTTTTGGAACCACCTCGTTTATTTACGTAAGTGGAAGGATTTCGCGATTAATCACTGGGGTCCGGCCGGTATGAACCCAGGATTTGCGGACCAATCATCAGAATCGTGGGCGGTGTCTCTCGAGACGAGTATGCGCGACCTTGACGCTCTCTTGTTTTGCGGTAATCGTTCGGCATGCATGGTGGAAACACAGAGCAGTAAACAATACACAGTCGAAACAAGTGCTTGTACCGTGAACTCCCACCGCACACGCCAGCAGAATGACGTCGCTGGGCAGCACCATGTACGGACGTCGCCGCCCGTTAAGCCCCTGTCACACTGTAAATTTTCCCCTCAAACTGCTTCCAATCGTTTGGTCAAACAAAGACGGACAGTCGTGACGTCATCGAAACGAAATTAAACGCCACCACATTTGTCTGAGAAAGTTGGATGGTTTCATTTTCCATCAAACATTTGAAAATTGGACTGGTTCTAAAATGTGTTTCATGTCTGACAGGCTCAGCCAATCAGAATCGTGCACGGCAAAAATGTACGTCAAGAAACTTAAAAATAACTAACAATTGCTGGAAAGATATAGGTTATGTAGTTAATTAATCGATGTAGAAGCTGTCTGGGCATGAATGATTTTATAAGTTAATATTGCACATAGTATTGCGGACTCAGAGGCATTAAATTTAAACGTGCAGGAAACATCTCTGATAATTAAAACCATACATGTATTGTGTAACTAAAGGCTGTTCACGATAAAGTGAGTACTTTAGAACTGAACCTCCGAAAAAAGTCACTGCCTGCTGCTGCCTGCATATATTTTAACCTACGCACTGAGTAACATTCGCCCAGTAAAGTTGGTAACGACGGCTGGAAAGTAGTTCCGTATTTGAACGTCGAATAAAAGTGTTAGGTAGCCATTTGTGATAACTTAAAACTATCTCTTTCGCTTTTTTTTTTATGCATCAAAGTGTAAAAATAACCAGATTTTTAAAGTATTTCCTTTCTTAATAATTTCACAGTTTCACTTGACCGTCGCATGAATAAAGTGAAGATGCCCATGGCAATGTGCATATAAGTAGATCATAAGCCGGTCTTTAAAAGTGCTCATTTTGCCGTGAACAGCCTATAACGGAGCAGGTCGATGGTTACGTAGCAGGCAGTTAGGTTACGTGTACATAAAAAACTGAAGCCAGACAAACATGAAACTCGATGAGCCAAACATTTTTCCAAGCTTTTGTTTTAATAGGAGTATCGCTAATGGTGCTATGTAATATGAGTATTGTACAGTGGAAACCTCGTATTTGCATTCAGTGTTACAAAAAATTAATGACAGTAAAATATGAACCCAAACAATGGCGTTTCAAACCTCTCAGTGATAACTTGGCAGATACTGATATATTTAATATGTTTCAAATATTCATTTCAGATATGAAACTGAGTCGTCGGTACCACAAAAGCTAGGTTATTACCAAAATTGAAGCTGGTTTCAGACTTACTGGTTACTCATTAATCTCAGTGTTTTGGCAGCACAAATAGAGTTGCCAAACACATACCAAATTAAAAACTTGATTTTTAAGAAATCAACGCTTTATGCCAACCCAAAAAGGAGGAAAAAAACTGATTACCCTGGTCATAAATCAAACTTTGATAAAGGCTGTTCATGGTATCGAGCCACATGTGAAATAAACTTTTGAAAAAAGAATCACTATATATCACTGCATAACGTGCTACAGTACTTACTAGCTTTCAGGTGCCAAGTTAAGTTGGTAACATATAAATAAAGATAGTTCCTATGACTTAATATAGGGGAAAGTCGCCGAAAGCGTACCACCACTGGTTTTCTATGAAAACAGGACTAGTGGAGTGCTCTCACGGTGAACATTTGAACTACTAGATGTATTGAGCAGTCCGTGAAAATAGCTAGTCAGTGTAAGCACGTGTTGCGTTTTTATTACAGTTATATTGTTTGAGTGTTTGCTGATGTAGCTTTTCTACTCCATATGTAAGATAATACAGCACTTCAATGTAAGTGTTATTGGATTTCATGCAGTTATCATTGTGGTGTCAGTAATATTGAACGTAACGGCTGGTCGCTTTGTAGCGAGACACCTGTTTTAGGTTAGAAATGACGTAAAGAGTGAAATTGTGCGCAGTTGCCTAATTCGTACCGGTACGAATTGGGATATCATATTATTTGAAGCTCTGTATTTGCAATTTATTTGCATCAATTAAATAAATTTTAAATAAACACAAGTAACACACGTGTTAATTGTGCGTTATAGAATGGCGAAAAGGAAATATGGTGCCTGGATCAGACATGACATCAGACATGGAAAGGGCTCTGACAGAGTACAGAAATGGGGACGAGGGGTTCAACTAGCGCTGCCGCCAGTACGGTGTTCCAAAACCAACCCTAAAGCGCCACTTGGACTGTAAAAACGTAATTGCTAACTACGGTACGAAGGCGCTTGGACGGACTACTACCTTGCTATTTGAAATAGAAAATCAACTTGTAGAACATATTTTAAAATTGGAAGAACTACTTTTTGGAGTCACGGTTAACGATGTACGCAATCTGACATATCACATAGCTGAGCCCAACAACATTCCACATAACTTTAATCGAGATGCTCAAATTGCGGGTGAAAAGTGGTTTTACACTTTCTGAGCTCGTCATAAAGAGTTGACATTAGGTGAAACAGAAGCAACATCCATGGCTCGAGCAAGAGGGCTCAATAGGGAACATGTTGGCGAATTTTTCGACGTATTAAAGCAAGTCATTGATGAAAACAATATCGATCCGACCCGCCTATTTGATGTGGATGAAACAGACGTTAGTACTGTTCAAAACAAATGCCAAAAGGTTTTTAGCTAAGAAAGCAAAATGTTCAGTCTCTAGCGGAGAAAGAGGTGTAAACATGACAGTGGTGTGTTGCACAAGTGCGTCAGGATTAAACGTTCAACCGAGTACCTAAAGCAAACAGATGATCCTACACCAGTCAATGAAGATGCTGATCTGTGTGCATCTTCCAGGCCCACTGACAATGCCACTAATGAGTTACCTAACTTAGATGAAAACAATGTCCTTTTGGTTGAAAAACCAAGTGATGCAACTGGCCCTAATGTAACATAGACCACTTCTTGTAATCTCAGCGTGTCTATTGAATCACTTTCACTGATTCCTAGACCCAACAAAATACGTTTGCTGACAGAGGCCCAGCGGGCACGTGTTTTGACAAGCAGGCCACACAAAAAAGATTTGGAGTTAGCGAAGGCATTGCAAGTGGCACAGGCAAAAGTAAAAGATTAAAAATGAAAATCGCAAAGGACATGCCATATGACCTACAATTATCACAGTCCGGTATTAAGAAGAGAAAGACTAACGGACCTCGGCCTACAGCGAAGAAACATTCTACATCTGCAGGAAGAAATCAAGGCCTAGATCACAATGTACACCAGTCATCCACTTCATTACAGCATGATATTCCGATCCACATAGAAAGTGTCTTACAACGTGACGACTGGTATTGTTCTGTATGTGAAGAAACATTTGTGGAAGATATAGTTCAGTGTTTAGTGTGCACATCCTGGGTTCATGAGAGTTGTGCGGGTGTTAAGTCAGAACTGAAACATTTTGTTTGTGTAGTCTGTAAATAATTTAATATTTCTTGGATTTACTGTATAAAAATAATCCAACTTTATTAGTATTTAAATACTACAATAATCCCGTGTGTTATTACATGCTCTCTTGTTTGTTCTCTCATTTGGTTTAATTTATAACGTTGTGGTACGATTTAGGACATAGGGGGTATGATCTAGGACACCAGTTTCTTATATCGTACCAGTTGCAGCCTGTTACGAAAAGTTCTATTTTTATTCCCCGATGCTACATTTTGAAATATAACCCACATAAATGTACCCATAAATAGTCATACTTTTTGATAAAAGTTCGTTAAACCTTGTATTTTTTTTTTTTCATTTTAGACAGATCAAATTGCAAATGTAAAAAGTGGTACGATATAGGTAACTCTCCCCTATTATGGCGAGTGTCACGCTTAAATGTATGGCGACAGAAACCATCGTGTTTGTATTTATGCACATAAATCTACGGATTTGGGTATTACTAATATATCTAAGTTCTAAAAAATTCCACAATTTTATGGGATGACGCGCGAATAATGCAAGACGGTTCAGTGAATTGTTAATTTTATTAAATCACAAGTAAAAGTAGATATTTATAGCCTGTTCCCGGTTTCTTCACACTTTTTGAATCAAACCTTTGAAAAATCTCCCCATGTATGACGTGTTTAGTTATTTCCTAAATATGCCATGTATCACAAGCGTTTTACTCCTCTGTTAACATGAAAGTATCTTATTTTTCCTAAATTTTAATTATTCATTTATAATACATACGAAGGAAAACAGTAAGAAAACATGTGTGTTCGTAGCACTTAATAAGAAACAGTTCTGAGGTAAACAATCATTACAACTGAGTGCGCGCGAATTCGGTACGTCGTCCTTTGGTGTAATTTTCTAGACTTAGTTGAGCTTAGTTTGCATATGCGGCGGAGGAATATCACGAAAGTAGAATTTTAGCAGGGCTTCAGAAATGTGCGAAATAACCGCGAATAGGTTATACGAGGGTTTTCAAAAGTGGGCCGTTGACTGTGAACGATGTACACTTGCAGCCAAGAAAATTGTGCCTGGAAGAAGTCTAGAAATGGTGTGAAAGCGAGGAGCGAGAGAAACACGCTGTGAATTGATACTGGAGTGAGGCGCCGGACGGCGCGACCCGGAATTACAAGTCCGGAAACTTAACCTCGTCGAGGGCCCCGGGGCTTTGGACCGAGCTTGGAATTAACTACGAGCTGGACGTGTGAGGCGACGAAGACTAGAAACGTACCTCGAAATGGCCGGGAGGGGCCGCATGGGCGCCGAACCCCCTTCAAGCGCTCGCAATCGCGACCAAGTCTCTCGCGCCCGTCCCTCCGCTTCCAATTAAATCTCTGTCCGCGAGCTGTCTCGCGCGATTTAAACCAGCTTCGCCGAGAGTTGGCTGTAGGGGGTAGGTTGGCGAGGGGAGAAAGGACCCTCCGGCCTTACTCGTGCAACGATCTGTGTGCCCTCTTAAGCAGGTTTCACAAGACGCAATATGTGCTTCGCGCAAGATACCGTACGAGAATTAAGCCGCGGTTACACGGGATGCGGAACTACTTCACTTAAACAAGTTCGGCGATTGAAGGAATTACATTACCTTCGAACGAGTTCCAGTCGCAGTTGTTTCTCGTTAAAAGTGGACGGTTTTCATAAGTCGTTTAGAACGACTTCTCTTCTCTACTGCGCTCCTATTGGCTGCTTCGAAGTACACAAGCAGTGTAATAAATATTTCTGAATTTGGTGGGAATTTCTGCACTTGTTGAATTGATTTAAGTTTAAGGTTGAATGTACTAATACCCACTCATTGTGCAATCACAGTAAAAGTGTAGATTTCATAACAATTAACAAGATCAATAGTGATGAATGTTGGAGGCTATTATAGTTAAATATCATACATTTAAGTTGCATATTTGTTGAGGTTAGAATTTCCATTGATTTCATTCTGCTTTGGGTGTGTAACCGCGAAAACGCGTTCTGTTTTTCAACTTGTTCAGACATGGGTACCGAATGTATTTAGCTGAATGTGTTCAAGAACACTCGTGAAACCACGGCGTTAGTTTCTCTTTTACTTTTACTACGTTTTATTCCCTTCCTTCACACGTCCAGTCTTCATCTAAAATGAGACTAAAATAACTTGCAACCAGGGGCAGCAGAAGGTGTTCGTCATTAGGGAGTCAAGGGTCAAGAATTCTACCAAAGAAAACTTTGTTGCGTAGTTTACATACTTTTTGTAATGAAAATAGTGGAATGATTTGAATAACTTTGTCACATCGGGGTCTGGCGTGGAGTGCCGGAACTGTTCATGCTCTGTCATTCCAGCCCCCCGGCAGCCATCATTTCCGCCGTTTTCTATGTTAGTGACCTTGACTTTGACCATTGAACTTGACTATAGGGACCGTTGACCTTGAAAACCCCCAAAAAACCAATAATCCTTAAAAATTCCGAAAAAAAAAAAAAATTAAAATGTATTAAACATTTTATTTTAAACTTATAAAATTAAAATATCGAATATTTGTTTTCAGAGGGGATGGGCAGCCGGAGCCGACCAGCTGCCATGTTGTATCATCACCCAACCGAAATGTTGGTTACCGGTCACATTGTCCTTGACCGTTGATCTTGACCCTATTACCATGACCTTGGAAGACCTTGAACCCAAAATTTCTCTAAATTGTTCCAATCATTCCCCAAAAATTACAAAAACGACCAAATATGATTTTAAAATACAAAAGTTTTAATAAAAGTTTTTTTTTTAATTTTATAAAAATTAAAGATTTTAATTTTTATTCTTAGAAGGAATGGGGGACTGGAGCCGACAAGCCATCATGTTACGACGTTACCAAACCACCATATTGAATCTAAGTGACCTTGTCCTTGACCCATTATCTTGACCCTATAACCGTGCCTTAAATGACATTAAAAACTAAAACAAGAGAAAAATAAAAATTTTACTTAACCATTATAAAAAAATAATTTCTAAAATAATAAAAGTACAATTCTGGGGTGTTCGCTTCACCACCCAGCGGGGTTTATTTTAAGTTGGTTACTCGTACTTATTCGACTCACCACTAATGTTTCTCATTGTATTAAAATTCCCCTCCCCTCCCCCACTAACTGTTGCTCATTCTGTCGAATGCACTCCACCTACCATATTCATAATTTCGTTTGTAATCTGTTTACTTTTTCATCAGCTAAGTGACGGTAGAGTATTAATGATCGATTTCGCCACCAGAGGCGAAACAATTATAAAATAAATTGTTTAAAATTTATTTAAAAAAAAAACACATTTCAAGAGGCTCCCTCAGCGCCATGTCCATCAGACGACTGACCCTTGCCAATATCTCTCATTTGTTGATTACTTGTGTTTGCTTCACCACCCAACAGTGTTTTTATTGATTTGTTAACTACACTCATTCGACCTGCCACCAATGTTACTCATTGTATTAACATTCCCCTCCCTATCCCCTATCCTATGTTAGTCTGTCGAATGCGCTCAACCTACTCTATTCATTTTTTCATTTGTCATTTATTTATTTTTTCATCAGATAGGTAACGGAAGTGTATTAATTATCGATTTCGCCGCCAGAGTAATTGTCAATTTAACCACCATGTTGGTTGTTGTCAACCTTTCCCTTCACCCCAATCACATAGACCCTACGAAAAACCGAGAAAAATCACTGTCCATACGATTGACCACAGCTGGTCAAAACAAGGACCCATACCGACAAACCATACTAGCCAACGACTGACTCCACCTAAAACTAACTCCATCCAAGACTGATTCCTAGCGAGATTGACTGAGCACAAAACTAGCTTCTGACGAAACCAGTTCCTGCAAAACTGACTAGAACAACCGACAAGACCAACCTGCCATACCATCCACCTATACAAACGAATATGAACATTCTCGAAAAAAAGTCTCTAATAAGAGTCTCGTAGCTAACCTCTTCACACAAAATCTCCGCAAAATTTTCGCAAAACATTTCTATCACAGCTGACCATACCAGAGGGTCGTACTGACCTACGAAGCAAACTGACAAGGCCAACCAACTAGCTGTGAAACTTTCCTCGAAAATATTCTCCTCATTTCAATCGTTCGCCATATAGAACTCATCAGTAAGAGACAATACTTCAGATCAAACCATAGCCCTCCTCCTGCGCATGCTCATGTAAATGTTATATAAAACAGACTCTCACAATCGATTGTTTACACCACTGAATTGATAAGGTTTTTTAGAGTAGCAGAAGGGATAGTATAATAAATTAAACACTTATTAATATGTATATAAAATTTAATTTATTTACTTATTATGTACATTCTATCTTTGTAATTGTTTTGAACATTGTTTTTCATTTCTCAGATGTTTGCAAATCATGGATAGTAGACAACAGTCACATCTGATATAAGCCCGATCCTTGAGTTCATCGATGATGGAAGATATCTCAACAGTGCGAGAGAGATCCCAGTGTTTTTTTAAGGTCAATCAAATTTCTGAGTCTGTTAACAAGCTCATTCGAGTATTCGGGAAATATTTGACGAGCGTTTTTTACGCCTTCTGCCTTCTTCGCGTCACTTGTCGAAGAAACTTGTTGGTGAAATGTGTGGGAACGTCAAAGGAATTATCTTCCTTCTCATCAGATTCTTCATCAACAGCATCAGCATAGTCATTATCATCAATGCTATCTTCATGATCGTCTTTACCTCCTGTTTCATCGTAAATATCAAATTGTATGGTTTGTCGGTATGGGTCCTTGTTTTGACCAGCTGTGGTCAATCGTATGGACAGTGATTTTTCTCGGTTTTTCGTAGGGTCTATGTGATTGGGGTGAAGGGAAAGGTTGACAACAACCAACATGGTGGTTAAATTGACAATTACTCTGGCGGCGAAATCGATAATTAATACACTACCATGTGATTTTTTAAAATTTTTAATGAGTCATTGTCGAACGAAGTCATGTTTTCAGATAAGGAGGATAACATAACAATAATAAAGAGAGAGTAAAACACTGGTGGATAGTGCAGACTCACATCGCATTGTTGCCAGTTACAGGTTGCCGGCTACTGCTGACTGCGGGTTTATTATTCCTTCTGAGGATCTGACCCTTAGAGCAGATTTTTAGGTGTCATATGACCCCATCTGATCTACTGGCTCCTCCACCCGTGCACGCAGCTAAATTAGACAAATACTATCTCGCATCAAAATTAGTTGATAGCCCTGGTACGTGGCAAACAGCCGTGATGTTATAATACCAAATGTGAAGGCGCTTACTTAAACACGGTATTTGCTTTAAGCTATCCGTCGAAAAATAATAGTTTTCATTTTATCCTCAGCACTCTGTCTGAACTCCATCCACTTTTTTTTTACCCTGAATTTCTCTTCGCACACCTCAATTTATGATTTTATTTGATGCAGACAGGTCACATAACCACATACAAGAACCAATAGGATTACAACTTGCATCGTCTTGCGCGAAAAAAAAGTAACGCAGATTCTCTATTCTCATTTTGTGCAAGATGGGCATTGCACACGATATTGTGCTAGAAGTGAAGAGATTTGGGCGGCTTAACAGCGAGGTCTTGAGAGTCGATGAGGGTGATTGAAGTGAATATGGAGCGGCACAGGAATGAAGGGCCGTGGGAAGCGGGAGATCCCCGAGAAGACCCGCCGACCAGCGGCATCGTCCGGCACGATTCCCACTTGCGAAAATCCGGTGGCCCGGCCGGGGATTGAACTAGGTTCGCTTTGGTAGGAGGCGAGCATGCTAATCGCTCAGCCACCGTGGCCCCGATGTTGTGCAAGCAATTCCCGCGCAAGGTCAGCATTTCGGGCAAGTTTTGCAAATCTTGTGTTGTGTGAAACCTGCTTGACACTCGCCCCTTCCTAAACTGAGTTCAATATCCTCTTCACCACACACGCACGATGGCCAGGGGGAGAGGGGGACTGGTAAAGAGGGAAGTGGGAGAGATGCTAATTAGATTAATCACGTAGGGGGAAGGGGGTAGAAGGGGAGTGGCACAAGCTCAGTTTTGTGTGCGATTATAACTCGGCGGCTGCTTCTTGATGATTCCATCCCATTGCGTGTAACGATACTCGCGGTGTGCTCTCGCTTTGAGAGGTCCCTTGGCGTCGACCGAGAAAACCTCCGTGTTAGCTCCGGCGAGAGTGCCCCCGAGTTAACCGAATGGCAGGAAGGCAGGCAGGCAGTCGGAGCAGCTTGATTACAAGCAACACAGTTACCTCGCACACATCCCGCGGCACGAGAGAAAATATCTTGCACGAGGATATCGAAGAATATCTCACTTGTCCGAGGGAGCCCGAAGCAATTATAGCGTGGCTGTGTCAGGTACACCACCGTGGATTTGACGTGAATTAATCTGCGTTAGCGGGGTGTATTTTCTTTAGGCAATGGGAACTAAATGAAAGTAACTAAAAGGATACTTGCCACGAGATACATTGTCCGGAAATCTCCACCCACGCCTAGGGATGTGGATATTGCGAAAAAGAAATATCGATATTATTTATATTAGTTATTTATAAAAGTGTATTTTGACGAAACGATATATCTAAAAAAATATATATATATAGATTTTCGGTACTTGATAAATATGACATTACTTGGAATATTACATATTGAGGACACGAGGCTTGGCTGAAAGATGTGGCGTCTATTTTGGGACATGTTGCCAAAATAAACAGTACATTTTTTATTCGATTTTTGTTTTCAAAACAGAGTTTACTAAAGGAACATTATAAAATATTTATTTAAGATACTTCGAATAAAATATATTGATTTCGATAAAATATAGTTGAAATATATCGACAAATTATATCGATTTTCTTCTTCTACACTTCATGGGCTAGGCCTGTTCCGGCTTCATACTTATTTCCATCTTTTACTTGGTCGACCAACATCGCTCTTATATCGATATATCGTTAATTTACTATTGTAATTTCGATATATCGATATTTTCTCCTTATGACTACTCAAGCCCAAAATTACCGCCAGTCGCCGCGGGCCCTATCGTTATCTCGCTCGCACACGGCGCCAACTCAGAGTCATTCTCGCATAGTAGTAATATATCTGATTGAACGAGGCCACGTTTATTTCAATCGTGTTATGAGTCAAGAGAGCGAAAACAATTCGCGACTTCAATGCCCTGTAAGCTAGGCTGCACAGTCTTGTGTACAATAACTCAGATAAAAATGATTATTGGTTGCCTGCTGTCACAGTGGAAGGCGATTGTTGGGCCTGCGTTTTGTCGCGTATTTATTGTCGGTTCAGGGTTCTTCAGGAGGTGTTAAATAACGCGTGGACAAATTTCAATATTCGCCTGAACAAAAGTTTTTTTTTTTTTTTTTTTTTTTTTTTTTAATAGCGTGACCCAAAATGAATCCGCGAATCTTTCAGGTATTTAGTTATGAGTCACGACTTCATACCGTCAGAATGGTCCAACCTGAAAGCGTTACATCATTGTTTCCGTCGTGGTAACCCACCTGTCGGTCTGAATTTAAAGACGTATTCTCGTCGAAACAAAAGCCAACATAAACAGTTCATTTAAAGGCTATTCACGATTAAGTGAGAACTTTTAAAATGAACCATAGAAAAAGTCACTACCGTGCCTGCATGTATTTTAATGGGCGCACGGAGTCACACTCGCCCATTATAGTTGGTAAAGATGAATGGAAAGTATTTCCATGTCTTAACGTCAAAAATAAGAGTGTTAGGCAACCATCTGTGATGACTTAAATGATTTCCTTGGTTTTCTGTGCTTTTTTAATGCATCGAAGTGTAAAAATGTGCAAACTTTGCAATCTTTATTCATCTGATAATTTCACCGTTTCACTTCACCGACGCATGAATAAATTGATGAGGCTCATGGCAATGTTGATTTTACATTAAGCGGAAGAAGACACAAGGCGTTTACAAGTAGATACTAAGCAGGCCTTCAAAAGTGCTCATTTTACCGCGAATAGCCTATAAATATAAAAAATCATGCCTCGTTCGCTTACACGTTATTTTATAGGCTGTTCGTGGTACACGTGGCACTTTTGAGAACCCTGCTGAAGATTATGCACGTTCTGTGTTCTTCCACCACATGTAACAATTAAGATTGACGAGCCTGATCGATTTATTCATGCGCCGGTAAAGCGAATCTGTGAAATTATTATGTGAGAGTAAAGTTTCCACAGATTCACTACTTATTACGCTTACATGAATTTAAATAACAGAAAGCAGAAGAAATAATTTCAGTATTTACAAATGGGGAGCTAACACTTTTAGTTCAAAGTTAAAACATGGAAACATGGCACTACTTTCCCTTTGTCGGTACCATGCCAGTTATTGTGTCCATTAAAAAACCGTGGAAGTAGAAAGAACGTTGATTTCAGAAATGCTCAATCGTGAACAGCCTGTATAGACTATTACTGACAACTAGCTTTGTTCATCATCACATTTTTATGCATGTTTTAAAGGTTTTTTTTATGCTTCTTGACACGTAACCACGACAGGACAAAACCAATCAGCCGCTTCCATCATCTCCCCATAAGCTGGTTGCCTGATGCGATATTTTCCCCAAAACAAACAAATAATTAAATACAAATAATTTCAGGTTGCTAGCGTTTCTATTCTTGCATGGGCAAAAATAAATGTTATATTGCAGAGTAGTTATGACCGCAAATAATAATTAAAAGGACTGTGTTCGACCCTAAGAATTACAGAATACTGTCGGAAATATTTTCTACACCGGAGTCAAGCAAAAAACCAGCCAATAGCTTTGACTTTGGCATTGTTTGTGCTTATCTCTGCTGCCACTTTGGAATGGCCACGGTATAGCTGGAACATAATACTTCTTCTTATTCTTGAAATGTGATAACGTATTTGTTTTGTTTGGAAACGTGCAGTTTATAGGTCAGATATGATTTTAAAAGTAGTTGTTTAAAGTAAACAAGATATATTTAACTGGTGCGAAAAAAAAAACAATAAAATAATAGGTACAGAGAGTTAAAGAACATCGAATTACAAAGAATTTGCGAAATTACAGATTGAATGGCAGAAGAAAATAAGGAACAAAACGATGTACCGTCCAATTCAATTGGCTACATTTCGACCGAAACAAAGCAATCGCTACGTTTAGACCGAAACAAAACTACAGTCATAAACCATGAGGTTGATAGTTGCATCAAGAATAATTGGCTGGGACAAAGCATAACATTGCTGGAGAGTATTTAATCAGTTTCGTTAAGTACGCACTTTTTTATTTGTCTGCCATTAGTAGTTCACGTAATTGCAGTGTCTCATATGCTTCTGCTGGCGGGCTTGTGTGATAATAGATGCACATTATTTTTCCTCGAGGATATTAATTACACACACAAATTTAATTCACCTGGCTTCAAATAACATTGATTATTGGTCGAAAAAGAAAATTAGTAATGCAGTTTATTAAAAGTGGCAGCTTCCAATACCATGTCGTTTTCCCGTTACTGAACTAACAAAGAAAAATGACAAATGAAAAATACCATATAACTGCAATAAATATTTCCTACAGTAAATCACACTGAGCTCACTCACATGCATTTCTAGCTGGTGGTTGCAAGATTACAATATTTAACGTCAGATGTTTATTTCTAAAAATTAAGTCCAAAATATAATAAATAAATTGGGTTTCATTTTCTTTCGAATTCTTTGCTTAAAGATATATAATTGTTAATTTTAAAAAGCGAAAATAATTTTAAGCAGAATTTTGCTCTTATTAGTTGTAAAACTTTCAATAATTATTACGAGATATCTTACAAAGTTCTACTTCACATATTTAAGAAACCTGGTAAAATTGGCTCATCTCTCTTTGCTATAGAAATCTGAAGCCACTATGTTCAAGACTATATGATTAATCCCTTACATCTAGCACGTGTATATGTTTATATATATTATTTGGCACGCATTCTACTTTAAGAGGTAGATAAGAAATTTTAACGACAAATCATAGGTATTAAAGTCCCAAAAATTGTGAAGCTGTTTGAGATTTACCACATTTATTATTTTCTAACAGGTAACCGCCGAAATTAAATAATTATTTTACACGGGCAACTTACAGATTATTCAGGTACTAAGCTACACCATTATGTCCTGTTGACGCACAATAGGTAAAACGAAAATGTACTGCGGTGTTTTGGGGAAAAAATCAGTAATTCTAAGATAATGGAGATGGATCCTCCAATAGCTAAGAAGGAAAAAGAAATACATAGAAAATAAAATGGGGAGAGACGTTTGTGTCAACACCATCACGTAGATATTATAGTTTGCGCGCGCGTGTAAGTATGTAAGTGTATTTCCTAAAACTAAAAAGGAAAAGTTAAAAATGTGTTTTTAATTTTTATATATTTTCCTTTTAATGTCCTGATAGTTATTTTCTCAGCTTCCCTTAAGTAAAAATGTATTAAATAAAGAAGTATTCAAATGGCAAATGCCATTAACTTGCCAATATTAAACTTTTTTCGATGCGATTTTACGCCGTTGTAAAAGTATAAATACCTCCATTTAGGTAGATCACGTACCGTATGGGTTTAATTTTTTCTAAATATTTTATAAATAAATGTTGTGCGTTTTAAGGTTTATGTTTTTCAATCTAGACGTGTATTACTCTTATAACTTTCAAGAGTTTTGAGTTAGAATTCCACCACAGGGACTTATTAAATGTGTTTTAAAAACAACTTACAGGAATAGATTGGGTAGGTGAGTGTTTAGTCATTTTATTAGCTGCAAAACGATGAATAGACTAAAGATGAGGTAAACTACCTTCGTCTTCTGTGCATACACCCAACATTGACTTAACCTACGCCAATATACTTTCGAAGTCACACGACCAATAGTGATCAACGTGTTTGTTTATATTTTAATTTTTATAAGACAAGCCCTTTTATGTGGATAAAATACTTTTACCATTCCGAATTAAATATGATTGCATTTCAAATAAGCTAGAGTGGGTATATACAGATATCTCAAATCACTTGTTAATATAAACAGTGCTCCAGCCTCAAATCCTATGGATGTAATTTGTGATAGCTATATATCGGCAGAAAACCACTCTGAGGTTTGTACTCTGAAAATGACTTCTGTGCATTTCCGGGCGCAACGTACCTCATTTTTCCTCTACGGGGCGATGAAGGACGAGACGGTTACAGTGTAGCCAACTCTAACGCAGATAAACATTGAACTGGTATCCTCCGAGGCATTGAAGGTACATACTGTAGATAGGCCATGAAATCCAGCTATACCATTCTTCCTATGATCGACAGACAAAATTTTAATTTTACATATGAAGACTGCACTTAAAAAAAATATATATGTGTTGCGTATATTCTGAACTACGGTCGTACTAAATAAGTTTAAAATGAGAATTATATAGTACAATGCTTAATTACAACGCAGTGTTGAAAAAGGTTTCGGGGCAAACGTGGAGAGAAGTCGGTGTTCGTCGAGATAAGCCAGAGTAAGTCTTTGTAAGTTTTTCAAGTTAGGGAGTGTTTTTGACGCAGATGTCAAGTCGGAACTTTCTACGCCTACAGCACAGTTGTAAATGTCTTTTCTGCTCTCTCCAGAAGTACCATATTTTCAACAACCAACTTGAAACGAAGTTATATCCAGCGCTGTGAACTATCCTGCCAGTTTTATCGCCGATGCTGTTACTCGGGAAAACTCTTTGACCGAGGCGCTTGTTGCTAGTTGCAAGCAACATTTTTCTTCAGATATAAATGTATTGTGATATCTCACCGTGCATTTTGGCAAACCACCCAATATTAGCTATTGATATTAAATTTTAACAACCATTTATTCAGAAAATAAATATATCTTGTTTCATAATTTGTGAATATAAATTCTGCACTCACAAAAAATATGCATCGTTCATTCCAAATTTATAAAGCTTACATATATATATATATATATATATATATAATATATATATATATATATATATATATATATATACTTTCCCGAAGTACATATATATATGTACTTTCCCGAAGAACTGGAGAAGGAACGAAAGTATTGATATGCGCGAAATATATATATATATATATAATATATATATATATATATATATATATATTTCGCGCATATCAATACAGCTTACTATTTGAACGTGAGAATAGATTTTACCCCATAATGAACACGTCAGAACATTTACGCCTATACGAGAGATTTTCCATTAGAATTTCCAAACATGGTGCACTTTCCCGAAGAACTGGAGAAGGAACGAAAGTATTGATATGCGCGAAATATATATATATTTCGCGCATATCAATACTTTCGTTCCTTCTCCAGTTCTTCGGGAAAGTACACCATGTTTGGAAATTCTAATGGAAAATCTCTCGTATAGGCGTAAATGTTCTGACGTGTTCATTATGGGGTAAAATCTATTCTCACGTTCAAATAGTAAGCTGTTTAAATAAAGAGAAGTTCCTATCTCTTTTCATTGCTGTCTGATTGCGCAAATAACTTAAGAGTTCAAGCCATATGTTAAAGAGTTTATACAAGCTGTACCCTGTAATTTAAGCGCCAGCACACGCTACAAAATGTTGGTGTATTTGCTAGATCTGTGTTTTAATTCGACTTTAATTCAGTTAACGAATATAGAAATATGGAGTGCAGTTTCACAATACGATTTAGGTACTGATGCATCTAACGCTTTCATGAATGCGTTTAAAGGAACTGCCTTGTGTGCTTTAAGGGGTGGGAGAATATTTTACATTTATAATTTATTATTGCTCCTTTACACTATTTTTTTGTAAATTTACAGTACAGTAATCCAGAACCCAGCCTGGAGATAGACCTTGGAAAACAAGCCTCTAACGGGCCTACTGGGCTCAACTTTCCATTGCGTACATATTTGCTGTCAAATTTTCTCAGAAATTTCTCTTTATTTTGTAACAAGGTTTCGATGTTAATGTTATTTACGAATTATTCAAGTTTCTCTTCTGCATATAATACGAAAATTGGATGTTAAATGTGTGGTAAAAAACGAAAGTAAACAAATGACAATAAGATTCATTTTTCTTTCCTTGTTACAGTTTTCCGATCACTCTTGTGACGAGTTCTCAATACTACCACAACTCTCCTCCCAACCTCCGCCTACCTATCACTATCCAAGCAGAGGTTGGGAATGAGAAGCATATATGACCAAAAACTTTGTATAGTAGAGTAGTTGTTAGTTACTTTATCTTGCTGACCAGAATGCGTGGTTGTACACACAAATGTCCAAAACACTGTTTAGTTTTGGATTTAGTTTAATTTTGGTCTCATATTCTTTTCATTTTTACCCTATTTTTCAATGTACAAAATTTAAATAACGATTTGATTTAGCATATACAACCATTATATTTTCAAATAAGTAATTCACAAAATACATATAAGACTCTAATATAACATACTTAAAACATCCAGTAATTTCCCAGAAAAAAAAACACTCATTACAAAACACATTTCATTAAAAAAAAAAGTATTGTTGAAACAATTGCCGAGACCTTTGGTCTCTAGAAGAAAAAATTATCACCGCCGTAAAATCACATTTATTCTCTTTTCCATACACAAATACATTCACACCAGTTCACAAATATCTATACCAGAGGTTATTTCCCTCACTGGTGCACCCATAGGTAGGGATAGGAAAGTCTCGCGGATTTATTTCAGGTCAAGATATATTTCAAACGCGTGTACACTGAAGTCACCTTTGCTATTGGATCAGAGTTTATTACGCACTCCCCAGACGACTCTGAGCCAATAGCAGACTGGCAAGGGAACAAGAAGCGAATCCCATACTGCCAGGTGTGCAGTGACACTGGGGCAGCAGCTAGTGAACAAACATCTTAGGCTCGGCTGTAGAAAGGATTGTGGAGTCTAGCCTACAGCCATTGAACTCGCGAAATTTTCCTCTCTCTACCCATAGGGTGTAGATAGTGCTCACTCACTAAACAAGCAACATTCACACGTACGCAGGACCATATTCATTAGCCTGAGAGTATTGCCACCACAGTACGCCCAGGTTGTAGACATTGCTCATGCATATCTATCCACAACAAACACACAGTAATACAAAACAATCTCATTTATACCCTTGAGTATTCCTGACGTCCCGGATCACCAACTGTGTCCGCAAATCCAAGTTCGAAATTCTTTCTTCTTAATGTCAAAATCTCGCATGCACCAATATTGAGGCAAAGTTCCACAACGGGAATCCAAAACACTAAAGTCCACTGTTCCCGCAAAACGAATGCAAAGTCCGCACGTGCTTCTGCCAGAAACAAAGTCCTTTACTTCAGTCGGCCTGATATTTATTAAGTCCAAATTCCCCATGCGCCGCTGCCGGAGGTTAAGTCCTTCACTCTACTATGCAGAAAATAAGCCCGTATTCATCGCTGCCAAATACTAAGTTCCCACACTATTCTGCAGAATATTCAAAGTCCCGCCTCACCAGTAAGAAATTAAGAGTCGCTATTTATACTTAACTTCTGCATCGTAGGCCGACATTCCCGTAGCATCTCCTCATCTGCAAACCCGAGTCCCAGAGTTGGTGAAAATCTCCTCCTCCCAGCCGAACCTCCCAGGCACTCGGCGACGATCTCCCCGATCCGCCACCGATCTCTCAAATGCCTCCGGAAAGGCCGTCCTGTCACGAGACCATGAATCGAAGTTTCCATAACTCGTTAAGTGTGTTTGCAACAGAAAATGAAGCCCGACAGACTTGGGTCAAATCAGGGACCCGGCGGCTGGCCGCTGTGTATATGTTTTATCTGGGCTCGGCGCCCGTATTTGTAGCTGTTAATAATTGTTACTATTCTCCCCGATCCGATTTCCAACTGCCGAACCCTTATTCGCCACCGGATGGCCTGTGTGTCGTGAGACCGAGAGCCTCGACTCCCATAACTCACAGGGTGATTGTAAAGACGATTGCACCCCGACACGTACTCAAGTCATTGGGTAAGGCGGCGGGGCGCCGTGTAGCTGTGGTTTCTTGGGCACCGGGCCAGTGTTAAGGCTGAATAATGTGTTGCGTATTTTTAAGTAAAGTTACGTGTAGTTGTATTCGGCGGGGGAGTGAAACTCCCCTCCAGCCTCCCGGCTGGAGTGAATGTTAGTGTCGTTATGTTTGTCTAATGTGTTGTTCTGTTGTGTGTAAGTGTGCTAATTAATCTCGCATTTATTGTGTAGGTGAGTCCGTAGTCTCCCGGGGCAGATCGCGGGGTTTCGTTTCATCGTTTCAATGTGTAGTGTAGGAGACAAAGTAAGAAGTAAAAGAAAAAGTGACTCATTTTTAAATTAATTGGTTTATTAATTTAATTGATATAAAAATATATATATATGCGCTGATGGCGCTTTGTCAATGATATGATAGAATATAAAAATATACATTTACTTATGACGCACATTTTATTCTGTTTTCGTGCTGAAGGCACTTTAATTATTTATCGGGAGGAAATGGGAGTAAAGCTAATTTGAAATTCAAATTTGTCTTCTTATTGCACTCTTATCATTAATTGATTTTGATGTTAAAGTTTGTGCATATTGATCTCATTCTGAAAACTTGCAAATTTTTACCTTAAGGGGGGGGAGTTGAAATAATTTTTTTTCCCTGTGCACTGAAGGTGCAATCCTGTAAGAAAGAATGAACAATGTTGGTGAGTATGCTAGGAGGGCCCTTGGTACCATAGTCCAGTCGGATTTCTGATAAAAGCAGTGCTCCCCCTGTGCCTTCTTGTTATTCTGCTTCTACCTGACCTGAAACAGACTATCAAGTCGTTACATCATTATGGATACACGTTTACATAATAATTTTGTACTGTTCTTGTATTTTTTATTTTTTATTTATTATTATTATTTAATAATAAAATTAATTTTTATTGTTTTTTATTTTTTATATAATTTTAATTGATTTTCCATAATTCTTATTATTGACTACCTATTTTCCTGGTATGTACAGTGTTCGATGCTAACTAAATGGTATATACAATTATGACAGTGATCACTATTCCCTGGACCAGTGCGTGTGCCACTAGGCCTGACTCCCGAGTGGAACTGGGGCAGGTCTCCTTGCCTGAGAATCCACGCAGTTCACCTCTGAAACAGTGCGTCTCTGCCTCCTTCTTGTTGTGTGTGTATGAATTTAAGGCTCGGTGTGCCTCGGTGAGTGTCGTGAATAAATCGTGCACAGCTTGGGTGTGGTGCGGTCGGCATGCGCGCTCTACTGCCACATGCTTCCCGAATGCTGCCGGGGGGGGGGGGGGAGAGTTGGCGGCTCGAACGCATGCGCCGGGCTGTCGATCCCGAGGCGTGGTAGTTCTGACAAGAATTCACCACACTATGCACCTTTCATATGCACGAGTAGCTCTGAAAAGAACCACTCTGCCATGTGAACTAAACTTGGGACCTTGTGTTTGCGCTCTGCAGCTGTTACCTCTCAGCTCATTCCTCTCCGACTGCCGAATTTTTTGGTTGCGCGGTCATATTTATAACCTCGTAAAACGCCCCGCGCTCTGATTGGCCGGACTTCGCCGGCTAGCCAGCGGGCAGGCCCACTCTCGCTTTCGTCGTGTTCAAAGAAATTTAGGTTTTCTGAATTTTCTTAAGCTTGCGGGATCATAGTTACCGAGGAATTTAATATTTGTATTGTCATGTCCCTCCAGATGATTGTAAAGTTTCTTATTTTTATCTACAATTATTACTTTAATGTATTTTGCGGAGAGCAGCTCATGGGTAGTTTTATTGGCTGTGAATCTGGCTTGGTTAGCTATTATTCTCAAATATTTATTTAGAACAGTTCGCTAATCCTTTAACTGCTTTTAAAATGGGGTATAAAATTTTAAAGTTTTCCTAGTGCTGCAAATCTTGCATTTTTATGTGTGGGTGCTCATTAACTTGGTGTCTGATGTAATGCCTAGATATTTTGCCTTTTTAACAAACGGAATGTTTTGATTAAACAATATTAGTTCTGTGGGCGATTTCGGTAACATTTTAGTAATTATTATTGTTTCTGATTTTCCAGGGTTTATTTTAACTCTCAATTTGGTATACCATTGTTCTAGAATTGATAGTTGTCTCTGTAGGGCTACTAAGGCAAATTTTTCATTATAGTGTTGTTTTATTATTGCAGTATCATCCGCGTACATTTGAATATTAGCATTAGTTCGTGCGTCTGTTATAAGGATGTCAGCTGTGTAAATATTGTATAGAAAAGGGGAAAGTGCTGATCCCTGTGGAACCTCTGCTCTTGAAAATTTAGTATTATAGTCTGCTCCATCTAACGTTACGTCTATTGTTTAAATAGTGTACTAATAACTTTACATTTGTGTCTGGTAAATTATATAATCTATTAATTTATATTTTAATCCTGGTATCCAGACTTCATCAAAGGCTTTTTCTGCATCTATAAAAGTTATTATCGTATTTATTTGTTTTTTATTATTAAATCAATTTGTTTTATCTTCAACTATTTTAATTAGTGGGTGGATGGTGCTATGGTGAGCTCTAGAACCATACTGATTATATAGAATTATTATATTTAATCGGCATGAAACTGTAGTCTGTATAGTGCTTTTTCAAATATTTTGCTCATGATTTTCTAACTCTAAACCACGCCCCTTTTATACTGACCAGCGGCCCTCTCCACACACGCCTCTTTCTCCAAAGACCTCAGGCTCGGCGTCAGCTCGCTCTATACAGACCACCTTTTTAATTAGTAATATTACGAGAGCCAATCCCACATAATTTAGGCATGTGGCCCCTTTACACTTCCCGCTGCAACCAACCTAATTATCGTGCGCTGCGGAAAGACGCGGCGACAGGAATCGAGCGCCGGAGGGAACATGAAAGGACAGCTGGAAAAGCCACTAGTCTTACCATCATTGATGATGGAGCATACTCCATCACACTCTTTGAGAACAGTTTTTCTGTAATGCGATATCAAGTCACCGAATGTTATTCTGAGGGGAAATGTATATCCTGTATGCCTGCGCCGCATATGTGCAACCTATAAAGTTTGACGTACATAAAGAAGGTGTTCAATTCCATTGACATCGCCACTTGACATGTCACCGGATAATAAAGCTGTCATATTCCTAAGTTAGCACTCAAAAATGTATTAAACACACTTTAAAGCTATTAGCTTATTAGCGGTGATTTAGTTTGTTATTAAGTTGAAAAAATAAAATTTCCTCTGATTCTTTTTTTTTTCTCTGTAAATCCCAGGAAACTCCTTCATTTTGATTCATTCCAACGATTGCTAAGTTATTGTTTTTCTCTGAAATAAATATGGTCATTTGATTTGAATTTAAGTTCTATTGATATTAATAGTGATTCCCATGCAATTCGTTGAATCATTAGTCAATAACAGCTCATGAAATGGAATTTGAATGCTTCGATTTTAACGGATTGAAATCACTTATTCAATTTTAGTGCTTCGAGAACTGGACTAACCCCATGTAGAGCACATGGAATCAATAAGCATTGCGCTAGGTTGTGTTTTACGCAGCACTGTTGAGCACACAAAGGTGGAAAGCGAAGTGATTACTAGATCTTAGAAGGTTTTGAACCGCTGAACCACGTGCAATTTGAAACGGTGCTAATATTTATAGTCCATTTGCTGAGGCTGGTCCAGAGTTATAGACGTTCTCTCACCGTTCCATGCGAGTGTAGTGTAGTAAAGATCATTGATTAAGGTTATTCACAATTCGCTCAGCTCTTCTGAAAGTCCTGTATACTAACTGTTTTTTGTACCCAATTTGCATCTTCCGTTATAAGTGAAATTAACCAATTAACGTTACCTGGGACCCTTTCACTTTATTAATGAGTTGACCAAAGCGTAACTGCGAAATTACAAGAAAGCAAATATTTTGATAATTTAATAATACCCACTTTCGTGTGCAAATAATAAATATAAATTGAATAAACCTCCTGTCCGCATATTTAAACGTCACAATTCTAATTACAACGACAATTTAGGGGAATATTTTACCCTCATTACTGCCGACTTTATTAGGAGTATGCCAGACGTGTCAATTGAAATTACTGCAGTAATTGGTAGGGAGATTGTTTAAATGTTGGTTTCAAAACTGCTCACTTGAGGGCCAGCTGAATTAAGAACCGTCTTCAGACTTACGTGAGCCTTATTTTTGTGCCATGCTGAATATCTACTCGTTGGTTTAACACTGAGGTAGGCCCTTAAGGCATCTCACCAAGGTGTTTCTGGTTACATTACTGGCGGGGTTACATACGATTTTCGCACGAAGGAAAACGTGGCGGACGTTTCCACTGATGGTAGGTTTTCTCGCCGTACCCCCCGTTTCCCCAGCCATCGCATCCCGTCGCAATATCATTTCGCTCTCGTATTCGTTAAAAGACCTCCAAATTTCTGCATTCAACGTAAACGATCAGAATCAAATTAATGCGCCTACCGACCCGGATAATTTTTTTTAATGATCCCAAATGATTGTAGATACTAGGGGTGAAAGATAAATGTTTATCAAATGCTACACCGCCTGTTTGTGCAAGGCACTGAACTGGCCTCCACTGTATTTATTGTGCAGAATGCAACTACTAAACATCAAGCGGTAAACATACAACACTTTTGTTGAAAGTTTGTGAGTAATTTCACTGCATTCGCCTTAAGAAATTGCACATATATTTCCGTGCACTTTATATATATATATATATATATATATATATATATATATATATATATATATATATATATATATATATATATATATATATATATATATATATATACATACACACACACACATAAAATATCTGCTCTAAAATTGTAAAATGCGTTCTTGGATATATTGTATTTTCAAGTAGTTTGAAATGTATTTGCTTTTCGTAAAATAAAGTCGACTGCACCTATTATTTTAAAGTTAATATCAGCGGATGACTTGCAGGTAAAAAAACTATGCAAATTTAAAGAGATGCCATTGCAGTTTGAAACTGTATCGCGTATGAAGACATATTCAACCCAAACCTTTTTTTTTTTTGTAGCGAGGTGAACTCAGGCGTTTATTTGTTTTTGGAAGTATCCTGTATATTCTGGTTTTTTCGCAGTCGTTTTCTTTTTTTCAAATCTGCAACATTTTATATAATTACAAGAAAATGTACACAGATGCTTCAAAAAATTATATTTGAAAGAAACTGCTGTCCTGACAAACTGGTTTGGAAGAATGGAGAAATGTCTGTGTGATGACTCTTTCAATAGACCTGCTACAAATGTGCGCATTTTGTCACACCTGGCGTGGACAGAAAATATTTCCAGCAAATCGATCATAAAGAAAGCTAAATTCTGAAAGCGCGCTTAAAAATAAAACAAGAGTTAATATTTTAAATGTTATTGAAACAAATAATGCTTTTATATGATTATGACCTCTGCGAATAGAATATTAGCTACCCAAACAAAATTTGTTACGTCATAATACAATTTCTTGTAAATTGGCCCTTTTCATAGCGCGAAAGATGAAAGCGAACTGCAAGAAAGATCAAATATACGAGAAATTCATATTTATTTAGAAAATTGACATTACTTAGTCCGCATTCTTGCTTCGAAAGTGGAGGCACGTGTTTCGTAAGTGGATATTCAGAAAAATTTTTAATATATACTTTCATAGGGTTAGCCTACGATTAGGAATAAATAATCTTCTAATAACCGAGTAATGGTGCTCAACATTTACTGTATTTCTCAGGGAAGTCAATATTATTAATCTCTTATCTGAATAAATTGAGTTATTTTTTCAGGGTGACCTACTCTATCGAAATCCAGATATAGGGAATTCAAACTTGAGGTACTTACGAAAATCTTTAATTGCGCCTGCCGCAGAATTTAATTTCATCTTTGCGGCTAAGCTCCATTTCTGCGTGGCGTTCGTAGATTTTATCGCTCTACTCCTTTATTACGTAAACACTCCATTATTATGGCGCACACAAAGTAGTGTCTTTATCAGTTGCTCGCTTATAACACTGGCTTACTTACTTGGCTTTTTAGAATATACTTGCAATTTAAGTCGATAAGCTAGATAGTCGCTGTGGCACATTATTTCGACCTATTCTCATTGAAGATACATCTCACGATTTTTCGACAAAAGTTATGAACACTTTACTCTTGAATGCTGAAAGAAATCAGCATTCATTTTTTAATAACATGATATTCTATGTATGTAGAGTTTAATTCAGTTTTCCAGCATTAGTATTGAAATAAAATCACTGAATTGTTCGTGGAGTATTGTTTATAAACTTTCCTCTCAGCAGCCATTTTGTGAATTCAATGAATAGTGGTAATATACGCAATAAATACCCGGTACAAAACAATTATTGCTCTTGTGTCAATTTCATCTCGAAAGTGAATGCACAATATACATAACTTAAATTGCTAGTATATATAATACAAATTTTGAAAACTGCCAGAAATATAAAATTTTTGAAGATGGTATACTGGGTCTGTTTGAATAACGCCGACAAAGTCATGCAAGTTATTCCTAATGAAAATGTAAGCCGGAAATGTACGTACTCATTCCCTTAAAGTGATTTGTTAGTCTACTTTTCGAAAGAAAGAAAAGCTTATGAGATTACTTTCCTGTCTGTGTGTATGTGTGTGTGTGTATATATATGTGTGTGCCTTGTTGTATATGTGCGTTCTTGTGTGTTCTTTCAATTTTTTTTACGCGAGGACCGAATTTCACCAAACTTGGTACACATATAGTACTTAGTAAGCACACTAGACTTTTATAGTTTTCGACTACATCGGGTACTTACTTTCAAATTGGGAGCCATTCAACCGATTTAATCCAATTTTTGTATGCTGGCAGAGCATCCCGTAAGTAGTAAATTTTGTGAAGTATATCTTTGTTGGTATGCCATTTATTAGAGTAGCATCAAATCAATAAAAAAGGATTTTTATTGTATTTCGAAAACTATTACATCAATTCTCACCCAATTTGGCTGGTAAGTGAACTATAATACGTCAAGTAAACTTAATAGCTTTGCTTGATTTGGCACTTACATTCAAAAAAGCGGTCATACAATTTTTTATATTTATTTGGTATATCCGCCATACCAATTAAACAATTTCGACCAAATTTTGTATAATGAAATTATCTGGTAGAAACATCATATACACCAATATATATTCACTTTTGTAGGCCATCTTGGAAGATAGCGCCATTAGAAAAATAAAGTTATATCACATCTCGGTAAGAAATTAACCAATTCCTACCAATTTTGGCAAACACGTAGTACTCAAGTATATGATGTTAAGTCGTGTATCTTAAGAATTTAAGTTACTTATTTTTAAAATGGTGGCATATATTTATCTTAGCTTAGATTGTTATATCATCGAAATTGTGTAATCAGTTCTAACATAACTCTATATGCTGGTGGTAGATATTACAAATATCAACTGTATAAACATGAAGATATTTGGTCACCATTTTTTTTAGATAGCACCATGTGAATAAATTCACTTTTTATGTAATCTCTCAGGAAACAGTTCACCGATTCCTACCAAATGCTGGCGGTAGGTATCGTAACTATCAACTTTATCTACACTGATCATCTTTTGTCCTCCATTTTTAATATAGTGATATGCGAATAAATCATATTTTTATGTTACATTTCGGGAAACAATTGACAGATTTCTACCAAGTTTGGCAAATAAATTGTACAGCAGCAGGTGGTGTAAACTGGTATGTTTTAAGTATGTCAGGCACTTATTTCCAATTATGATGCTTATATAAATACTTTAGCTTAGTATATTTTATCAACGAAACAAATTCCAATTTATGTTTATATGCTGACACTGACAGTGTCTATTAAAACCATCAAATATGTCTATTCAGAGCCTCATTTCTCTGACATTTTGTATGATAGCCTCGCCAATAAAAAATAGAGTTGTATCTCATGTCACGGGAGACAATTTAACCAAATTTAACCAAATTTTGTATGCAGTCATTATACATTAGAAGCATACTATATTCATCCTCTTTTTTTGGAAATTTTATACGATAGCATAAAATAAAAAAAATAAAGTTCTTTGTGGCATATCTCAGGGACCAATCAACCGATTTTCACCAAATTCTTGACACAAGTAGCGCTACGGTAGGCCATGTAAACTTACATGTTTTATGTGGCTCACTCAATTATTTTCTAATTGACGGCAATATAAATATTTTAGGTTAGTAAACCCTATAATTCTAAATAGTAGACTGATTAAATCCGAAGTTGATGCTCCGAGTCCCACCTCCACAATGCAGTGGATTGTACACTAGCATATTATACGATGTTTTCTTGGTTCAAGTCCTGGGTAAGGCATTTGTGTATTTGTCGTCTCATTTACGTTCTATACGTTTCTGGTTTCATTTCTAATGTGATTTCTTTCAAAGAGAAGTTAAGTACTACCTACCAATTCAGCTTTTAAGAACGTAGGTATCTAAAAATTAATTACAGCCATGTTGAGGAAAGCAGACGTGTTAGTTATATCAGTAACTTCTTGTTAAGGGAGCAGCGTGAACTCACAAAATCCTAACTTAAAGTTTCATCATGCGTTTTTTGTGTTGCCTTATGTCGGGAAACACACATTTTGTTTCGAGAGTTGCGCTTGGATTTTTCGAAAACAGTTCACCGGAGAGTGTTTTGGGTAAATCGACATTTTTTGTTAATTCAGACGTGCTGATTCGTAAGACGTCATTGAAAATCGGGTATATTTAGAGTTACAAATTGTCATAAAATATATAACGAACCCTTGTTTGCACAATGAAGTGGGATTATATCGCCAACAGCGTTTTCAGTGGAGTGATATGTCCGGTATACAAAACAACATTCGCCGATTTGTTGCTTGATCGAAAGTAGTTTATGATATTTTGAGCGGAAAGCATTTTAAGAATCGAATTTAAGGGCGTATAACTACGTTAATAATGACTTTAGTGGAAAAGTGACATATTCTTCCTAATTTTTTTCGTAAGGAATCACCTGCCGCAGTTTGTCGTTTGCCGGTGTTGTTCAGAAACACACACACACACACACACACACACACACACACACACATATATATATATATATATAAAATTTCTCGAATAATTGCAATAACATTTTAATTAAGTTATGAAGCCAGGAATATAATTATTTTCTGTAGCACACTATCACACGAACCCTGAAGTAGTATTTGTCTAATGAGAAGATCAACGATATTATTGAGCATATTACAATAAATATTTATAAAATTGCAACTAGATAAATTTCACTAATTGTCATAAAAATTGCCACACACAGGACAGGTATAAACGGAACAAAATTTGGCACAGGCTATGGAAACAATGATGAATATAAGTGATAACATCATGTCAAATATGCTATTGGAAGAATATATTATTTAATATATTGCATATTACCCTTATCGTCGATAAATGTGCAGCGATACTCTTAGACGCAGTCATACGATCTAATAGTATCTTGTGGAAAATTGTTCCTGTTGTTGAAACTGCCGGTTCAAGAGCTGGGGATCCGTTGATGGCTGAATATGCCGTCCCAGCTGGCTCCATACATCTTCTATACGCGGCAAATCTGGAGATTGGTCTTGCCAAGGAATGGTTTCGGCAGCCTTGAGAAAGTGATGCTGTACCATCACGGGCATTATTCGTGACATAAAGGGGAACACATGGGGCCGCTGAATCTTTCCATTGTACCGTTGTGCCATCAGTGTTCTCTTGAGTGCTAGAAAAACTAAGAATCATAGGAGGTCGTTCCCCGTATCATGGCACTATCGGACCTCTTGGGGTGTCACTCAGTAATGAAGTCCGGATTTGTGTGCTGTCCATTATTCTTCCTTACTCGAGTATGGTTATCATCTATGTCTAGACAAATCCTGGACTCGGCACTTACGACGATGCATTGACCTCCTTCCTTTGCTGTCTGAGGCACCCGATAACGACACAACTGCAAAAGAAATCGCCGTTTTTTTTGGTGTTTCACCGGAAGAAGGCATAATGGACGTCGAGAATGCAAGTCTTCATCTTCTGCAAGTCACCTCACAGTAGTGCGATTGGAAACAGGTATAGTTGTGAGGCCGTTGCATATCTCTTGGGCGATGGAAAGTTGACATCGCTTCTGTCAGACGACGAATCCTTCCTAACGTCTGGTAGTCGTTCTGGGTCGCCTATAGTTTTCCGGGTGTGAAATTGTCCCGTCATGTTCCCTTCGCTCCCAACTCCGTCACACACAATTCGTTTGCGATTGTCCAGGTAGCGAGTAGTTCGACGGAACGAACTATCTCGCCTTCTGTAGTTCAACCATTCGCCCTCACTCAAACCTCACACCTGCGCCAAATGCTTTCTTGCATTCGCTCCCCCCCCCCCCCCCCCCTTCTCCAGATACACACTTATTATACTGTATTTAGTTTCATAACATGATCGTTCATACATATTACATGCTATTCACGGTAATGTGAGCACTTCTTGAAGCCCTTTTATTTGGAACAATAGCCAATAAATATATTTTATTGTAACCTTAAACGTTTACTTTCGAGTCCGGTGAAATGTACATACTGTGTTGTATTACTTACATAGCAATATTTATTTTAAAGAGTGGTGTAAGGGCCTCAAAAGTGCTCACATTATCGTGAACAGTCTACTACCAAGGCTGCAGTGGTGTTAGCGCCCCTTAATGGCAGTTTTAGTTAATTCAGTTGTAGTATTACACATGATGTTGCTGTGTACGTTTCCTCGCCATTCCTTATGAGTTCTCCTATTGTTATTTCAAGCAGTGTATTTAAAAATTATATTAATCATTTTTTATATGTTACTATTCATAAACACACCGAAAATGTCGTCAACTGATTTAAATTTGAATAAACATTTCAAGTGTTTCCATTCACTATTGCTTTTTCTCACGTAAAATAAATTTTTCCGTGGTGAATAAATAATTTATACTCCAGGTTCGTATAAACCAAATGCGCGTTATCGTGTTGATTATCTTGCTCCTGTTAAATATTTTAAATCTACCACAGTGCAGTAAGTATTTTTGGCAAGTACCGTACGTCATTAAATCTTTCTTGTTTAGAATTAATTTATTTTGTTTTGACACACAGTATAACATAGCTAATAAATTGTACAGACATGCTGAAAATGCCCGTACAGATAGTACAAAATTACATTTAAAAAAAATTAAATAAAATTACGAGTTTTATATTGCTGAATCCATTTTTTAGTTGCGAGTAAGTTTTTTTTTTCTTTTCAACATGTCCCATTTGTACCATTTATCTTGAAGGAACGCCCTTTGTCTTATAAATTTGTGCTCGGGTCGATATGCAGGCATAATCAGATTTCTAGTGACGTGGCGAATGTCGGAAATCCTTCATAGGTTTATGTCCCGCACTTCCAGAAGATGTTAGAAGGTTGCCTTGCCTGTATGGACTATAATATGTCGCTTGATAGGACTTTTATAAAATTATGTTGTCTCCGAAACGGTTAGTGGCTATCTCTCCTCGTAGCCATACAAAATAGCGATAAGTCGTAGTTTCCCCCTCTGACAGCGACAATGTATTTTATTTATCTATACCTGAGAAATAGTTCATAATCAGATTGAAATCACAGTTACTCCCTCTTACATGTTTTTAATTTACTTTCCTTTCAGAAACTCTCATACTGCTATTAAATTGTGACACTCGTTTCACAAGAGTGCATCAGTATCACTGAAGCGGCAGGCACACCGTAAGACAATTAAAGTGAGGCTGAATGACATTAAGAGTTCTGCTAAATGATGAAGTAATCTTTAGTGTTCATCTCAGATCCACTGTCTGTCTTTTACTTATAAGATAGGTCGTGATGTCAACATCACATTTCAAATATTAGAATTTCTGCCAAAATTTTACACAAAACTTTATGTTGGTTTGTATCTTCGCACCGAGTTCAAATGAGTGTTTCACGTGTAGAAAAAAAATTTGAATTTAGCGCCTAGTCTTGATATAATCGTTCGAATTTCTGGCGACAATTCCATAGCAACGCTCTATAAATAGTTGGTTGTCACCTCTATTACCGGTAAATCAAAACATTTAAGTCTGATTTAGAACGTCAGAATGAATTTTGGAAGTATCTGTATTAATATGTTGAACCTGAAATGCTAAAAAAAATTATTAAAGCACATGTCGTTTTTGGTCAACATCAAGGTTATATCGTTATATTTCACAGATTTAATTAAACGGAAATTCCCGGAAATGAAATACTGCGTCTGTGTTTTTACGTATATTCTTTTACATGGTAGTTAATTTAATACAGCCTTTGTGACCGGCAGTATTGGTAGAATGATTTCCAAGTACAAAACTGAAGCCCTTAACCACTGGGGGTGCTGAAAAAGACTACAACCCGATTTGACAGGTACGGTCTAATAAGAGTTCAACACAACATCGGAAGTTTTACCTTCGTGGAATATTAAACTAATATGCTTCCCTCACACTGACATATGACATATTTGCTAAGGCAACTTTTAGGATTTGAACCAGGGATGTTCAGCTTCTTCGAGCGTCGCATATATGTGAGCACGTCTAGGAGCAGGTCACCTGAGTACTCAGCACGGAATTCTTCCTGCTGATTGATTGGGAACTGTGAGCAACACTGAAGTGTCCCGCTAAACGTTCTATAAATAGCAAATTCCACAAAATGCAAGGATGGCAGCACACGTCCTACGATTGTTTGAGGCGATGGTCTTGCGTGGATCTGTCAAATATATTCTGTGGTACTGTGTCTGCAGTTCATTTATGATACTCGTGTTCCGGAATATTTTCCAGACGTGACAATACTCTACGTGAGTTGAAATATTTCTGGACTTGTATAGTAAAAAAAAAAATCACACATATTACTTGGACTGCGAAATTACGATTTCTCAGCATATTTGTGGGACCAGTAAAGGCGTTAAGACATAAAGGGTTTCCGTAAATGATCGTCCCAGGACATGAGAATCTTTGGCCCGGTAACTCACACGACAGTAAAAATGTAAATGTTTGACCCATGTAGAGTAGTGCTAACATTGAAAGCAAAGACAACACTGGTGTAGGCTTACTCTCGTCTGAAGTAGGGAATGGCTTTGAAAATATGAAGGTGTATGGAGCGAAAAGTTGTCATCAAGGGGGAAAAAAATCGGTTGTAGTTTACGTAATGTAGTTTCTAATCTGCTCTGTTACAACCCCATCCCTCGTACTCCATATAGTGGATTCAAGAAATCCTCGTTGAAGTCCCCCTTCCTTGTGACGTTGTTCAAATTTGCTGGTATCTGGCCCGCAATATATGTTGGCTGAATTTGTGTTTAGGACCGATTCATCCCTTCCACTAGAACTCTCCTGCCTCTGCCAGTGCATGCCAAGATACGGTCAACTGGTTGGGAGATGAATCCCTAACAGTTTGATTGATAGAAACGGAGATATGTGTTTTCACCGACCTAGTTACATATTTTACTGCCCAGCTTCCCATTTACGTTTATGTATTCCGTCTGTACAAAAAAAAATATCACGATTAAAGATCTTTATCGGTAACCAGATTAAAATTGCCACGGGATGAATCGGTTCATTTACCGGTGACATATCTGTGACTTGTAAGCTAAAAATATCCCTTTTGATCTTCAGGGAACTTTTAAATACTGCTGCGGTTATTTCAAGCACAATCGCATGCCTGATACAGGAATATAACTATCGAGTAACGCGCGTTACTCCATCAGCTAAAATCTCGATACACACACACACACGCCACGTGTTTCTAAAACACGGGGACAAACTTCGGCGCGTAATTCCTTACAAAAATCTAAGGCGAAAGTACACGTATAACTCATCCCCTAAGTGATTATTAAGGCCTCCTGCCTGGCGCTAGAAATGCGCAGCAGAGTGTTTGAAATACTCGTCTTTCTACGAAACTATTAAAAGTGCGTCCCATATACTGGTCTACGGAAAGAATACACATATCAAACGAGGGCTCTTAAGAGCTTTAATTATGTGTACTAAATATGCTGATTATACTACGTTAAAAAAGTATGTAAACTCTTGAGCCTCAGAATATACTTCCTACAGAACTTTTTATATTGCCTGCACAGCTAGTGATGAGGAAGCAGTTTTATATATAAATCCATGTGCCGTGTTGTTTGGTAAATAACAAATTCGTATGGAAGGAGATAAACTGTATGTGTTTTGCCGAACGAATAATTTGAAACCTTTTACCAGTAAAGGAGTCCGTCAAATGACGTTTTTTGCCTAAACCACAAAATATGTAATGGATTAAAATATAAATTGTCATGTTTGTTCAAACAAAACAAGCCCATGGTGCATATTAGAAACGCCATTTCGGAGTACTCCATAAACGCTAATAACGGCTTTTTCAAAACGCTGTATCTCAAAATATACACATCAGATACACACAAAACTACTCAAGGATCCTGCACTGAATCTTCTTACAGGCTTCCCACCAATAAATAATTGGGTCACCCCTGAAAGTCCCACAGGTAGACGCAGTGCGACGAGAACACTGAACTACAGTTGAGAGCCTTGCGTGTAACGGCGATAGCGCGCTTAATGCGCGTGACAGTGTCGTCCTTATCGTTCCCGTGCTTCTCGGGCTCAAACGCGAAAAAAAAAAAAGGCAAGGTAGGCGGGGGCCTTAAGGGAGCTATGCGTCCCATAAATTCGAATTTTAAAATGCGTTTACTTGGAAATAAGAGAAACCACTTGTAGTTAAGCAACGAAGGGTGAATGTTGTTTTGTACAATTACACCTCTCAAATAAATATACCTGTAGATATTACATCTCTAAAAACGCGGTCAGTAATATCATACCTTTCCCTTTTGGAAATGGATGTTGGTACCCTATGTTTACGTCAAACTTTGTGACATTATATACTAATCAATTTTTAAAGAAAATATGTGATTCAGCACGTCTAAATTAACAAAAGAGGTCGTCTTTTCGGAACACTCTCACGTGAAACCTTTTGTGAAATAATTAATGTCGAACAATCAAAACATAACGAGTGTAGAATACAAGGTAGGAAAACCACAATACAGAGAAAGGCAAATTGAAATGAAGATTTCTCAGGACGCAAAGCTTCCTTAATAATCACGTGAAGCGAAAAGTGATAAAGGCTGTTCACGATAAAGTGAGCACTTTTGAAATCAACCTTAGAAAAAGTCACTGCTCCTACCTGCATATATTTTAACGGGTGCACTGAGTGACATGCGCCCAGTAAAGTTGTTAACGATGGAGGGAAAATAGTTCACGCATTAACGTAGTATTAAAAGGTTTAGGTAACCGTTTGTGATAACTTAAATTATTTCTTTCAGTTTCCGTTTTTTTTTTGTTCATCGGAAGTGTGGAAATGAGCATAGTTGTAAAATATTTAATTTTCTTATAATTTCACGTTTTCTCTTGACTGGCGCATGAATAAAGTGATGAGGTCCAGGGCAATGTTAATTTTATATGACGCGAAAGAACACACACCGTTCATATAAGTAGATCTTAATTAAGGGTTTCAAACGTGCTCAATTTACCGAGAACAGACTAAACTACATTTTAGTATTTTATTTTCGTCAGGAATAAATTGCCGAAGCTTGTTCCCATGTTTTATAAACACGTTGTGCATTGTATCTAGAGCGTGTACCTAAATTCGACCGAAAAACTTGGGGTGCATGTTAATCACGAAAATATAAAATATATACGACCTATGACCTAAAGTGAAAACTAAGGGCTGTACACGTCTTTGAAGTTGGACTTGAAAGAATAATTCATTGCAAATATCGGAGAAATTATTAAAAATGGAACACCGAGTGTCTGCGCTGAGAGAAAATCGAATAATATATTTGTTTGCATAGGGCCAAATACATATATAGTTGCCCTAACAAAATATATTCTTGAGCAAACAAAATTTGAAAAGTAACTAAATTACTTTTGTTCATCTAACAAAATATCTGTTTGAATAAACAAAATTTCTGTGTTGGGTCAAAAAAAATTACACTGGCAATTAAATGTTTTGTTGAATCAACTGTATATATTTGTTTGGCCACTCATTTGACTGCCTTCGTTAGAAAATACAGCTCGATAATATGTTTGTATTTTTTGTGACAATTAGGATAGCAACAATGTTTGTTAGTGTATCTACTGATACTTAACAATCGTATAAACACATTAATAAAACAACGCAACAAGTAACTGGTAAGTAAAGCTGTAAAACTTGAAATATTTGTTTGCACACGTTAACCAATATTTTTAGTATATTCATTTAAAAGCTTTCCGTTATCATCAGTTGTTACGTTAGCTGAGATTACTGAGGCGTAGCGCTCGGACACAAGGTTCGAACCTTGGTCAAACTTATAATTTTTTTTAATATCGGCCCAAACCGTTGCCAAACAAATCTTCAGTTGCACAACCAAATCTTACAGTTTGGGGCAACCAAATGAGAACACAAAAATAATTTGGTTTCAGCAACAAAATATTTGATTGCCCCTATACAAACAAATAATTTGGTTGTACCAAACAAATCTTCTTTGATTCAACAAAACCTTTTCTCAGTGTGGATAATGGGTAACTGAACAAAGATCTGCCAACATCACAACACTTTTCTGTTGCTGTAATCAAATTACTTCATGTCAACAACCACGATTACTGCCCCTTTTTGGAACTTCATGACGCAGTAGCTTCGCTTTCTTCGAGTTATTCGTGCTTTACTGTCAAAATAATACTTAGCAAAACCTTGAAAAAAAAGGTGGGGGGGAGGGGGCGCACAAACCCAATAACATACTTATGCAGAAAGAAAGCAAAACTATAGTTAACGGAAAGTTTATAATTACCACTTCTCCGCGAGAAATTCTGTAATTCAAACAAATAAATTACTTGAATATTTAGAAATTCGTTTCATGTTTTACAACGAATTAAAAAAAAAAAGAGCTTAGCTAGCTATAAATAATATCGTTTTCATTACATTATCTTGGGGGGTTTTGATGAAATTTTGTTTCAGTTTTGCCAAGAATACAATCAGACGCGTGTTATTTTTTAAATGATCAATTATTGCTAAGCTTTTTCTTTACTAAGGCTATGCCTGAGAGGCTCCATGACCGCGGTACAAAAAATAAATGTAGTAGCTTAACAAACACTCTTGTGAGACAGGAGAGGAAATACCTCTCCTAATGGAGAATCGAACCCACGTTGCCCAATTAGTACCCGGAGTTCCTTCTGATCTCGGATCGAGAACGGACGGAACTTAAAAGATAATCACCGAAGTTGTTTTATGTAAATAGAAGGGAGACTTTCCATGGTAATCACGCCGTTAATCGATTCTTGCTTCTTTCCCTGGTTTTCGGCAAACAAGCACTGGAATTTCTTAATTGTAACCCGGCTGTCTTTTTTGCTATCATTTCTCTTTTTTTACTTTTTTCTATGTAGCACTAATGAAGTGGGTCTAGAAACTTTCAAAATGGTTCTGAGGTTTTTGTTCTTTGTCGCTCCATTTATAAAGTCTTGGTGTATATGCTACACTTGTCTTTTTTCGAGAGTTCTACGTTTCTACGTCCTTATTTTTATATTACTGGACTTATTAGAGGCCACAGATTTTATGACAGTGCTTGCAAGCTACATAAACATAAATTTATGTGTAAATAATGCACCCCTATTTGTGCCACCCTTGTGGTTTGAATCCAAAATATTTTATTTTTATTAATATCCGTAAATATTAGTAGATCCACGTGTTTTTCGCGAAAAGCTTTACGCGGAAGCTAGACTTCAACATCCTATGTGCACACTAGCAGCATTCATTTGGCTACTAGCCGTTTGTCTCTGTGTGAAGAGAGTCGGTTACACGAGTCAGCCAATCAGAATTAAGTTTCTCCGATATTGACCGTTCGTGATTCGCGGGCAGACAGATAAGACGCGTAACAATTCAAATGCTCCAATCACGAAAGTGGTTCCTAATTAGAGTGTTTTGGAACGCAACTTGACCTGAAATCTTTTCGCGAAAAACAAGTGCCCATAATTATTAGTAACATTGGCAAGACACGTACCTTGTCTGTGAGTTCAGTATCAGTTCCCCCCCCCCTCCTCTCTCCGTCATCATTAGGGTGTTTAATGTCCACTGTATATGGTGCATATACCGTCAAATCCAATTACCTCAATCTTTAAACTATATCTTACCCAAAACACTGTTATAGTATCTCATGCCGTAAACCGACATAGGCTATATCTAATTGTGCCACGAAAATTTCGGACAAGTAAATAGCCTCTCTTTTATGTGCGCGATCAGTAATATGCTACTGTAAAATTATATACAAAACCAGATTTACGACTAGATATTTCGAAGGTTTTCTGACTGCTTTCAAAACCACCCGTTTAAAGGATCTCCCCCTACAACCGTAGATATGGTTTACAAGAAAAAAAAATGTAAGAAGTATTTTCAGTAATGCTGGCGGAGAATCAGAAAAATGTAATAAATGTTGAAACGTTCTGCTAACAGTGTAATGTTTAAATTTGGGGCCTCTGCACTCTAAAATACAATCAGTAGACTTTTTACTGTTACAGTAAGTTGCACGGTTTTTCACTGACAGTAAGATTGTTTTTAAATACCGAGAGGACTATTATTTATTATTATTCAATTATTGCATCATTTGAAAATAGTAGTTTCATTCTGTAAAGTAAGAAAATATTTTATGGCAAGAGTTTCACATGCTGTCTAAATGGGAAGTGTTCATCTACGATTATTTTCCAAATAATTCGTGGTTTGCTTCTGTGGTGAATAATATAGTTTGGCAATGTTTTATATTATGAAGTGAGTTGTTTAGTTCTTTAGCGAGTTGTGCTTTTATTTTGTTTCAGGGTGAAGTACTGTACGGATTTATGAAGCCACGCATGTGTCGAAGTGTATTGTGCATTGGCAATATACCCAAAAATGTGTGGTACTGTCGAAAGCTGGCACATATGTAATTAAGCAATTAACATGCGCTATAAAATTTCCAAGGTAAATAAATGGAAAAATTTCAAAGGCGCTCATAACGATTCTTGAAATAACAACAGCCCTGGAAAAACACGTGCGAGTACAGGGGCAGAGCTCTGTTGTCGCGCGTAGTGCATCGTACCATTCAACTATTCAGCCTTAAGACTTGGCAGAAATTCTTCAGTTTTGCGTCATAATTTCGGATTCATAGTTATTTACATTTTACGAGTTTTTGTGCGTAACTTTAATTACGTGTAATCCACTTGTTGTATAAAGTCGAGAACGTATTATTAATACTAATAAATAAAATTGAAGTACCTGTCTGCTATTTCAAAATATGTACCAATATTTAAGTGTAATATGCTATTTATACGATGTTGAAGTATAAATAACCGTTTTCCGAATTTTTGTTTTAAGGGACGGACCAGCGTATTTTTGTGAAATAGTTGTTTGTGCGAATACACATATCTCGGTAAACAAGTGTTCTGCAAATACGACTTTTCGTTAGAAAAAAAAATCTATGCCCCTATTTTTTTTTTTACTTTCGTCATATCAAGTGTATTCTTGGAGAAAAAAATTCGTTAAAATGATCAAATATGGAATTTTTGAAGCTTGCCTATGCAGTTTACTTAAGCGTTAAGAGAAAATTACAAAGATACGGGCGTAGTTTATTCTGTGGTCTTTCATCGCGTGTAATAAAACCTCGCTGTTACAGATCTGATTTCCATTGTACAGCGTCACGATGGAAACACTGCACGCCTTGCGCGTAGGAGCGATGAGGCGCTAGAAGTGCGTGTTAGTGTCGCCCGTATCGCTCCCTCGTTTCTTGACCTTGGGACGCTGCACCACATCGTAGTTTTAAGGGACGTGCATTAAATGATATCATGGGACGTAACAGTACTGCCGTCTGTCATTTGTCAATATAGTATTCATAATGTGAGAATATTTTGCCCAGTCACGAAGTAGAAGAGTTCGTAAGACGCCCATGTTCGTAGATCGGAGTACATCCTATACCGTGGGAAGACGTTCGATCATAATCACATCTCCAATTATATTGCTTAGATAACTTTGTGACAGAATAATTTAAATTTATTTTTATTTACATCCTAATGCACTATTTTTGTAAACGCGGTGCTTAATTATGTAGTCAATTTTACTACTAATCAGCTATAAATAACTGATTTTAGACTGTTTTGAATTAGTGAATTAGTAATTAGTAGCTTTTACATATTCCGGAAGTAGCATTTTCAACACAACACCTCAATGGAAATACATTGGCAATTTGTGAATATACACTTATTCGAATTTAGAGAGTAAAACTTGCTTCGTTTGTTTAAAATATCGTACTTAAAATGTCAGAGAATTTCGCACGATTAATTGTTTGAATCGCGTATTTTAACCATCATGTGCATGGCAGGGTTAAATTTTACGTTAAGTTGGAAATATTCTAACCGGGAGGAAGAAGGAACTCATCAGCTCGTTATAAAGTGTTCAGTTACTCGACTTTCACGAGCGAACAATCGTTCTCCGAGCAGCAAATGAACGATCGGTCGTAGAAATTCGCATGGAAGAAAGCAACTGGCCCCCGCGCAATATCACTGTCACTGCTTATGAATGGCTATGGATAACTGTACAAATCTGGTCGTGAAAAATAATGAACTGGAATTGCAACTCAGCGCGCGGAAGTGGTTTGGGCAGCAGCGCGTTCCGCTGGTCGACGTAATCGTATTCCGTTTTTCCTCTTCGATTGCTTTTTTTTTTTATCCCAGATGAAAGTTGGGAGCTACGTGCCCATGCACAATGTTTCGCTCGGAATTCACACACAGAGAGAAAGGTTAAACAGACAATTTCACTATTTTTCGGGGGGGGAAAAAAAAGTAAACTTTGTATTTGACAATTCCGTACTAAAGAGTACACAATTTACACAAATTCTGGAGATATTTCTGCAGACACATCCCATCAATGTAGATCTACAGCATAAACTAATTTGAAAACCGCATGAGTGATGTGCAGCTCGTATATAACTGTGAGTTATCATCATGTACGGCTGAAGTAGAAAAGGCTGGAACTAATTCTAACCAAGCGTTTACACAGCCGTACCGCAGTATGTTTCATCCTGCACTTAAGATCGTTAAAAGCATTTTGTTGAGCGCACTATCTCAGAAAACATATTGATGAGTAACACACCAAGCAAGCAGTAGTGCTTATAAATTTTTTAGCGAATCAGTGAATTTTGCATTCACTGTCTGGAAAGCATATAACGATAACGTAAAAATTATCGGTTGTCCTAAATTAATGGCAGATCTAACTACTAAAATTGCATCTAAATGGAATCCTTAAGTTGCCACTTAAATAGGTTAGTTTTCATTTGTGTTACGTTGTACCAAACCACGGTTATTTGAAAGCTGCTTTGGTTGAATTTGGGAAAGAATGTTACTGTTACGTTGTGAACATAAGCTGTTTCCAAGATGCATACAGCTTAAACTATGCATAAATGTCCGTTCATTATCCCCACCTCAGGCAGGGTTGTTATAGTCTATTCAAGATAAAGTGATCACTTTTGAAAGCCCTTTCATTTAGACGAATTGTCAACAAATATATTTTATTTTAGTCTTAGACGTCAACTTCAGAGTGCGGTGGAATATACACGCTGTGTCTATTACTTACATGGCAATGTATTTAAAAAGGTGGTTAAAGGATAAAAAAATGTTGTAAAGGGATACGTTACTAGGGCCTTAAAAGTGCTCACTTTACCGTGAGCAGCCTATAGCAAGCTGGTAACAAGTCGAGATGACTGTTCTACTATAAGGATATCTATCGTCTATGCCGCCCAAGTGTATGTTTGACGTTCACAACGAATCGAAATAATGTTTTCGGTGAAGTGAGATAGTGTCTCTCAGTAGCGGTATGAAGTTAAAGGAGGTTAGAGAAGGACTCTGGGGAAATCCAGGCTATTTAATTTATCAAGTTTAGCGAAATTTTGTCAAAGGTTACAAAAGGTACCAAGGGAAGTGATTGGTACACACACAAAGTCAAACATAGGCACACAACACAAGGTAGGAAACTCATATGCCTTTAACGTACCGAATTCGAATGAGCTAAAAGTCGAGAAAATTCTTTTCAAGTTTGAATAAAACAAGTATCTTTCTTATGTTTTTCAGAGAATTTTTAAGGAAACTATGCTTAAATATTATGGAAGTGTAAAATTTTGATGTTACACTGCTCTGAGCCTATGAGTACGTCGTTGTGAGATTTCAAACTTAATACTACTGGTTAAATAATTTTCCGTTTTAAATCATCCTTCTTCTGGAAAAACCGCATTTACATATTATTTTAATGGAATGCTTACACCAATTGACCAGTTGGGAAAAGAGGGGTGGCTGGTGTTAACAAAATAAATATAATAAAATTAGCGTCTACAAACTACACAAACATATGTATCTTACGAGTGTTCTGAACTCCATCGAAAGTTAAGCGTCTTACTGGGAAATAGTAAAAAAAAAATGTCCTGTTGAAAAGAAAATAAGTCCCAGCAATTGTAGAAAGGGGAAAAAAAAGTTTATAGCAGGGCGATACCACGCACACAACGTCGATACGGACGGATGCTTCTTGTACATTTATAAAGACATTTATTTCCTTCCCCAAAACCCAGACGTATTGTGTGAATTCTTGCGTAATTTGATCAATTATGGGTGATGCATGCAGTTGGGCAACAAGCTTAATAACTTTATAAGTACACGAGTAGGTAAGTATTATTAAATGAATAGATACTGAATTATTGAAAAAAATTAATTATAACGTAATAGTTTATAAAAAAAATGCAAATTATTTAGAATTATATATTTATCAATAATTTATAAACGTTATACGGCGTGTTTTTAATCGGGACTACAGGTTGACCTCGAATGATACTCTAAATAGTTAAACACTGCGCGCGCTCTGCCCTCTATCTCGAAAATGGTTCAAGATATAAAAAAAATGTTTAAACAAAAGTTGTAGGGAATTTAATCCTCTACAATATTTATAATAAATACAAATAGCATAAAACCCATAGGAAACGAGATATTTGCAATAAATGTGTTTAAAAAAAAAAAATCGATTTTTTGACCTTTGACCTTGAAATATCTGTGGTCGCGGACACCCTACGATAGGTAGGTTTTGAGACAAGTTTTAGGGTGTCAAAATAAAGGTTTATACAAGTTTATAGCTGACTATCTCTCATTCCGAGGTGAAACCCCTAATATTCCTGGACTAACATGTGAAAACCTGGGAGCGAACCCGGATCGCAGTGGTTGGAGGCGAGCGCCCTAGTCACTACGTCACCGCTGATCCTGAACGTGAGTTAATGCGCGACGCTTTTATTAGTGCTAACGTAGCCACGTGCATGCCCCATTTTACTTCCGCAAACCCGCAGTTCTGTTGCGGGATGTTTCTCAAATATTTGTACATTAATTTGACGCAATATGTGTATTTCAAATGACAGGCTTTTCGAGGCAGTATGAGGCGAAAAAATTGACTTCTAAAAAGATGTAAATATTATTTTTGGAAGAGTGCAGTCAACTGTGCATTTTGTTCTGGTCCCTCAACCAGACGCTTAACCACTCTCAGTTGACTACGCAAATACCTGGGGTGCGAGCTGGTAGATTTACAAATAATAATCTGTAAATATAAAACAACACTTTTATTTTCAGCTTTTTAAAATTATATATAGAATACAATATTGTCAAAATAACCACACGTATGACTTGTAGCAACTTTCTTGATTGAAGCGACAGAACAGATTCTGCAAGCAAAATGACAAACATTAAAGCTGAGATATTAAATTACTTTCATACATTAATGGTCGTAGTTCGCTGCGCGTAGCTTTCCCTAACTGACGACCTGCACTGGGAACGGGATTAACCTGCCACTGAATGATGCGTCGGAAACGCACGAAGCTCCTCCGTGTTATGGGATGGGTGATCCAGTTGTCCTCAGCTGACTGGCTGACGTCCTCCGTCGCCTGGTGTCTCCTGCTCACCGACTTGCAGACGCCCTGCCCTGGAGTCTGTCACACCTGAGAATCGGACAGAGTGGGGGCTGACCCGGAACTGAACGTCCCTTTATACGAGCCCATATGACGTCGTCGCTACTCTACAAAACGCCCTGCCTTCCGCCATCGGAGCCGGAGCAATGACCTCAACATCATGGCCGACGTAAAACACACCTGTGATCCGGGGGTCACAACAATCTGTTGAGAAGCTCGCCCCAGCGTGTTTTCTAAACAACACCCTCCCACGAAGCGACTAGCGTTGCGCGTGTAAAATACAACTACACGAACGAATACCGAGAATTTTATATCTTCAGCGAATTTTGTATATTTTTAAAGTAACATATTCCCGTGTGCAACGATCCTACTTGCTAATGATTTCTTGATTTCTGTAGGCTGTTCACGGTAAATTGATCACTTTTGAATGCCTTATTTAAAATCTACTTGCAAGTACGTTGTGTATTATTTCACCTTGTGTAAGATCCACATTGCCATGTGCCTCATTGCTTTATTCATGCATCGGTTAACTGAAACTGTGAAATTATTAGAAAAATAAATATTTTTCAAATCTGCTAATTTATACTCTTCGATTCATAAAAAAAAACAGAAAGCGAAAGGAATAATCTAAGTTATCATAAATGGTTACCTAACACTTTTCATTCGACGTTAAGATACGGAACTACTTCCCATCCATCGTTACCAACTTTACTGGACGCATGTCACTCAGTGTGCCAGTTAAAATATATGCTGGTAGGAGCAGTGACTTTTTTTAAGGTTGATTTCAAAAGTGCTCACTTTATCGTGAACAGCCTTTATTCGGCTTGTAATCACTGAACCTCTCTCAGGTAGGCTCTCCGTTCTATCGCTCGGCCAACCTTTAAAAAAGTAGTCTGAATGAACTTTAACTTATTAAAACCATGCTTTGTTTTGCGCTGGATTAATTTTTTATGGCAAAAAATACTTCTGTTAAGAGTATAAATTGTTATCCAGGTGCACTCGGTACCGCGGTGATTTTATAAATAGCATCGTTTCGCGTGCAAACTTTGCAACCCGGATCTCGTCTTGTAACGAGCATAAGTCACTTTAAATTGTGGATTACTGTATTATTATCAATGAGTGTATGCTGGTTGACAATTTCTCCGAATTAAAAATATTCGCAGGCTTTACATTCATAATATCGTTTAAACTGTTAATGCTTGAGGATCTCAGTTAACATTGATTAAATACGTTAAACCAAATTCACTTCACAGTTTTGTGTTACAAACTTTATACCTTCATAAATTTGAAGTGTCACAGTCAATGACCTTCAATGCCGGAAGTGTCACATTATATAAATCCAAGTTGTAGCAGTGCTCAAGTATTTCCTTGGAAAATGGTTCTTGTAAAAGTATATTACAAAAAGACAAGCCACTACTGAAAAAAAACTGCAAGAGTGATATTTAAAGCCTTGATGCATAATACAAATTTGTTTCTTAGCCTGCATGTACGTGCATTTTTCAGTTTCGCCTTAATTTAAAACTGTACAACGAGATATCACGACTGACATTCCACAACCTGTAAGAAGAGACCTGGAAATTTTGCGAGTTCGTTTGACAACCAGGCTAATCATAGTCATGTAAACCCCCTAGGCGCTGTCATTTGTTTTTTGGCTCTTGCCTTCGTACATATCACTTTATCCCGTACACTAGTTTGTACATGACTCGCTGGGCCTATTTCTATATGTGTACTTTTATATGTCTATCCTAGCACCACTTCATATTCTGAAATTTCTGGTTCTCTACCCACAATGTTACGTCTTTTCTTCCATTCTCATTCGCTTTGTGCCGGGATACTTTCTCGGAACACCGTGTACTTGCGCATCTGTTCCATGACACTTCATCGCGTTGCTTGCTAAGTTCTCCCATAGCGAGAACTTACTAAGTGTCAAAAACTTTTAGGGCGCCCCTTCTCAGAAACGAAAAGCGACATCACAAACACATTGAGACGACACCTGAATTGGAAAAGTACTGAAGCGCCACGAGTGTAGTTCGTATAGTTAACCTACACGCGTTCCAAATCTTCTTCATAGAATATTACACAAAGTCCTCAAAACGGTAGGGTACAAACTGTAGAGCACTCGTAACCGCCTGGATTAGTTTCGAGTAAAGTTTTATGAAATTTACTGCAAGTTTATAGTGGCAAACGTAGTCGTTTCCATGAAATATTTCTACGAAAATTACAGAATTTTGGATAGCTTTTAGGTATTCGTTCATTCACACACTCTCCAGAAATTATTTGGTTCAATTTTAAATAAATATAATTTCTATAATTTTTGCCACATCCTGTTGTTTCTGTTGTAATTCGAAAGGCCTATTCTGTTTCAAGCAATCAATTTTTAACGCAAATTGCATTATGTTTTAAATGTACTAAAACATGCATACATGAGTTTTCTTTCTGTTTAATTGCATTTATTCCCGTACAAATGTACAAATTTGGGATAGTGCATGGAATATGCTTCGCGGGATTATATAACAATAATATACATCTCATTACTCCGCACAGTTTGTTTAGATCTGTTTAATAGGTTTGTATTGAATGGAATTTTTGAGCTGGTTTACTGCGAAAATACACCCATTCATAAAACACTATATATAGTGTTTTAATATATATATACATTAAAACACTATATATACATTAAAACACAATATATATATATATATAATTTTATATTGGTAACAACCGGTTGTTTTAACCAAAGTGAAAAACAATATTCTTACTTTGCTACTATATAGTGAGTAATAATAAGAACGCAAAAGCTGTGTACGGTAGAAAAAAAAAACAGATCATGTTTGATGAAGCTTTTGTTGAATACCACGGTAGTTAATTTTTAATGTCATAAAAAACGTATATTTCTGCCAAGATACTCAGCCGGTTTTAATTAAAACCGCACATTTTTCAGTTAATGGTATTTGTAATATATTTACCTCGCCTCAACCACGGCAGTTGAATTACAACACAGTTGACATACGACATGCAAAAAGTAAGTAGTGAGAATTACTCTGAAAAAAAAAATTAAAATATTTCTGCAGGTATAATTAAGTTCGAAATAATAATAAATGATATTGTTGCAGTGAAAGGATACTCCTAATTTTATTACACTCAACCAGGCGAATTATTATAATAATATTGCCCAATGAATGGTTATGTGTTTGGATAATGCGTTTTCTGAAGCTCCCGGAATGAAAATACGCTTAAATTTTCATTAAAAACAAACTCTTATGTTTACTGTTCAGTCGGATACAGTGGAGAGAAAACGTGTTCTCTGCTAAGGGCGCCGGCTAGAGCCAGACAGGCCAAGCGAAAGGACAGTGTTTCATAAGTTCAACCAAAATACACTATCTACCAAAAAGTAATTGGACACCTGTCCTCAACGTTTACTCGGTGGTTGTCACCCCGTTAGAATCTCGTAGGGCCACCTCTTGTGGCTATAACAGCAGCCACCCTGTCTGACATGCTCTCTACGAGTGTTTGCAGGACATCTACGGGATTCGTCGCCATTTCTCTTGCAACCATTCCATGAGTTGAGCAATGGATTATGACCGCGCCTGACAAGCCCTTACCCGGCGATCCAATTCGTCCCAAACATGTTCTATAGGGTTGAGGTCGGGGCTCTGGGCGGGCCAGTCTAATCGGCGAACATTGCTGTCGGCCTACCACTGCATAGTAGCCCTTGAAACATGGCAGCTGGTATTGTCATTCTGAAAGTAACACGGGTCCATTCCGTAGAAACGCCACAATGTTGGGAGCATTTCATTATCTAGAAGGCTACCATATGCCACTGTGTTCATGCTACCACGGACAAACACCAGCGATCGTACGCCGAAGGCCGTGAAACACAAGTCAACTAACGTACTGAATTACCTATCTTCCCGGGTGCCCAATTACTTTTAGGTAGATAGTGTATATTTGTGGCGCCCTTTGAAAAGAAGAACAATGTTATAAGAGAGCAAGTAAGAAAGAATTAATAAGAGTTTGTGTTATTCATTGTCGAGCCTATAAATCATAATTTATCCGCAGGTTTCAGGATATTAGAAACGTTACGAAAGACTTGGTATAAACGTGGCCCGGGCAAAGATGGACAGAGTTTTTTGTTTGAAAGTAATATCGCGAAATATGGTTGAGATACCCCTAAAATAATTTAGCACATGGAACCCTATACTTTCCCTCGGCCTGTCCTGCACTAGGGGCCACGGTGGCTGAACGGTTAGCCTGCTCACCTCCCACGAAGGCGAACCGGGTTCAATCCCCGGCCGGATCACCGGATTTTCTCATGTGGGAAACGTGCCGGACGATGCCGTTGGTTGGCGGGTCCTCTCGGGGTACCTCCGTCTTCCCTGCTCCTTCACTCCGGCGCCACTGCATACTTACCCCAGTCACCGTCAACGGTTCTCAAGACCTCGCTGTTAAGAGGACTATGTACCTGCGCTTCCAAGGTCAAGAAGCAATAGAGCGATACGGGCGACACCAACACGCACTTCCAGCGCCTCATCGCTCGTACGCGCAAGGCGAGCAGTGTTTCCGTCGTGACGCTGTACTGTGCAAACTAGATCTGTAACTGTGGGGTTATATTACGCGCAATGAAAGTACACACATTAAACTACGCCCGTATAATCGAACTTTTCACTTACCGCTTAAAGAAACTTCATAGGCAAGCTTTAAAAATGCGATATTTGACCACTTTCAAGATTTTTTTCTCCATTTATACACTTAATATGACGAAAGTAAAAAAAAATAGGGGCACAGATAATGGTCTTTTATTCTTTTCTGACAAAAAGTCGTACTTGCAGAACGTTTATTTACTGAGGCACGCGTCTGCGCGCAAACAACGATTTCACAGAAAACGTTTCAATACATAGGACTCTTAAAGAGCAGTGACGGTAAGTGCCAGCAAAATACTTTTCAGCTCTTTCTCAGAAGGCAAATCCTTGCGAGGGTATAATAGCGACATCGTGATTTGTAGGACGTCCTTCAATGCGGCTTATTGTATAGTTCATTCCCGCTCACTTCACACTTATCTGAGGCCCTGCTAAAGTTCTACTTCCAGGATATTCCTCCGCCTTGTGCGAACGAAGCTTAAACGAGTTAATGAAATTATAGGCAGTTCAAGGTTATTTTAAACAATTTTGAAATCAACCTTTGAAAAACTCACCCTTCCCTGCATTTATTTAAACGAGTACACTGACTAGCGTGAGTAATGTAAAGTTGCTATAGGCTATTCACGGTACTGTGAGCACTTTTGAAAGCCCTGCTTAAGATCTACTTGTATGCACGTTGTGTATTCTTCCGTCTTATGCAAGATTAACTTTGTCATGGGCCTCATCACTTTATTCATGCGTCGGTCAAGTGAAACTATGAAATTATTAGAAAGGTAAATATTTTACAAATCCGCTGTTATTACACTTCGATGCATTAAAAAAAAAAAAAATTAAATAATCAGAAATGGTTACCTAACATAATTTATTTGACATTAAGATAAGGAACTACTTCCCAGCCGTCGTTACCAACTTTACTGGGCACATGCCACTCAGGGCGCCCGTTAAAATACATGCAGTTAGGAGCAGAGACTTTTTTTTCTAAGGTTGATTTCAAAAGTGCTCACTTTATCGTAAACAGCCTTTAACGTCGAATTATATGTGTCAGGTTAAAATTTGGGAACATTAAATTTATTTATTTTAGTTTCTGTCATTGTAAAATATTTACTTATCAAATAATTTAAGAGTTTCACTTAACTGAAGCATGAATAATGCGATGAGGCACACGGCAATGTTATATTCAAATATGGCGGAAGAACACACAATGCACATACAAATATATCTTAAGCAGGGTTTTTAAAAGAGATCATATACACCAGAGCGAATACGCACCACATTCGTGCAACTTCAATGTAATCAAATGTTGCATAAGAACTATTTCTTACTAGGCATTACGAACACGCCTTTTCTCTTACTGTTACTTACTGTTTCATTCACATTAAATATAAACAAGATATTGTAGTTTATAAATAAAACAATATTTAAAGGTTAATTTAACCAAAAATATGACATTTTGTTGTTGACAGATGTATAAAATGCCTTGTGATACATTACATATTTAGGAAAGATAAACCAAACACGTCATACATGGGGTTATTCTTTAAAAGCTTCATTTATAGTGTGTGAAGAAACCGCGAATAGACTATGTCAGTGGGAAACCACTGATTCGCAGTGAAATTCAACTAATCTAATCAGTTAAAAAGTTCCACTTAGAATCAGTGGAAAACCACCGATTCTTTCAGTGGAAAAAAATTTCACTGATAGAATAAGTGACGTGAAGTTATTTCTCTGAATGAATAAGTGACGGCCGACTGCAGTGGCGAATTAAATATTGTTTTTATTGAATGTAGCCAAATAATTACGTGAAATAAACATATTTACGATAGTTTACTATTTACGTTACGCAATTTACCATAGTTAAAAAAGTAAAAAAAAAAAAAATTCGGAGATGGCCGGGATTGAATTCACACAGCTCTTCCATTTCGATCGTTACCTTACCGTCTGCGCTACCACGCCAAATTGAAATAACCGGAGTAAAAATTTATATTTCTGATAGTTTTGTCACAAAATAGTGAATATTTACCTTGTATGCTCTTACTTGTCCTTTTTGGTTTAATTGGTACCGTTAGGTTTGTTAAATTAAATAGGATATATGAGTGCATTCTCTTCATCACATTATATGCAGTTAAAACTTTCAGAGAGAGCGCTATGACGATTACATGAAAACGAAATGAAAGACGTAAAAACGAAATGAAAGGCTGTGTGTTCATATTACCTCGTAAAATGGCTTTTTTGGACGATGAAACACATTTTAGAAAGTATTTTGTATTGGTTTTATTAGTATATTCGTTGTTATTTCACTTGATACACGTTATTTAAAGGGGCATTTTTAAACGTTGTTTGACGGCCAATTTTACACGTTGTTCATCTGATCCATCAATTCAAAAATAAAACACTGAGTTAACAGTGAAGAAAATGACTGATGATACAGTGAAAAATGTCACTGAATCAATAACTGAAAGAAATCTGGCAATTTTTCACTGATTCATTAGTTAAATTCGTTGAAGTGACTGGTGAATCAGTCGGGTAATTTGGACTTATAGAAACAGTGAAATTCTCACTGATTCAGATTTATATTGTGTACATCAAACAGTGCTAACATATAACTGCTTGACTTAACTCTGATCTTCACGCCAGGAACACTTTACTGGACGCCAAAATAATTTTGATAAATGTTGCTATGAAATATTTTCTCCTCCGGGGTCGAAGAATTGTGTATTTACATTACGATAAGTTAGTAATATTAATCGCTCCCGCAAGTGCTGGTATAGATAGGAAAATTCAGCAAAGAAAAATTGTCAGCAAAGTTTTGTAATAAATTTCCTGGGTAGCAACGAACAGCCTTCACTACTAGCACGATGATATGCTGTTAGTTTATTAAAGTTTAGTTTCTGCAGGGATATTCCAAATATTGCTGAAATCCTACTGGAGAACGATCTTACATGTGGTATAAACAGAGTGCACTGCTTTAGGAAACACATTTTTAGGCGAAGAAAACAGTCATAGACATACAGTCCGTTGTTTCTGTGCGACTGTCAAAGTATAAAAATAATTAGAGGTTACCAACAACTTGTTACTGTCTCCGAAGTAGTCTATGTGGATGAGGAAAACGTGGTTATTGTTCATACAGCGAGTTTAATCTCATCGCGCTAGGAGAGTATTTGCACGTGCCTGAGATGGAGAAACCAGTTTCTAATTGTAAATATATTTATAATAGAAACCGTTGGCCCACTCTGTTTTGTTTAAAAAACAAATTCAGCACTAATTTCGAGACTGAACCTTTCCAGGCGAAGAAAGGCGCTTTGAAGCGCCCAAAAACAAACCGTTAGAAACACATCGTTGTAACAGAAATTCTCCAACATTTCAGTGGTTTTTTGATGGCCCGTTTGCAGTGATATATACGGCGATGTTTGTTGCTACGATTGCCTTCACTGCCGTTGCAAGAAGCCCTTGAAGGTGGCCGCGTTAGTAGAGAACGTGTGTGTGTGTGTGTTTGAGGGAGAGAGAGAGAGGGCGAGTGAGGAGGGGTTGGGGGGCGAGGGCCACTAACATTCAGCCTTCCTGCGTGTGTCAAGAGAACTCTCGCCATTTCAAGCGCCATACACGTTTCACAAGCAGACACAGAGGAAATATTTGCCAGAATTTTTCATGCAGCAACCCTTCACTTTTATGATGCATTAATTCCGTGCACAGGGATTATTTTGTCAAAACAATGATCGTGTATTCACTGTAATTATTTATACCGAAAGAAATTTCCGAAATATTTGTGCCTACAAGAGGCACATGTTTGACAAACTTTAGATACGATGAAAATACGAGTCTCATGTAACCCTGCAGCATAAATTATTTTTGTGCTTCACAATCACACGTGAAAATTAAGGCGAAACGTTTGATATTCTTACAGAAAGTTATTTCATAAACTTTTCTTATACGCGCATATATCCATGACGTGACAAATGCAAAGATGAAGAGGAATTAATCACTATACTGTAAGTCACAACCCAATTTCTTTTACCGTAGGTCACCATACCATTCTCGAGCAGAAAAAGTTCGGATTTTTTTAATCAATTGAAGTACAATATATATCAAAGTCCATTTTTAAATCTCGTATAGCCGTCATTTCAATTTTATCATTAATTCTAGTAGGAAGCAAAGTATATACAATTAAAAGTATATATTTAAGAAAATACCTTGCAATCCAAAAAAAATACCGTTTAACATATCGTACGTGATTGGATGTGGTAAGTGATACAAACCACCCTTTATTGTTGCTGGTTTTAAATGTGCGATTAAAGATTACCACATCCTTGAATAGAGCATGCTAGGAGCAAACAGTTGTTGGCATACCTTGTGAGTTCTGCATAGACAAACAAAATGAAGATACGGCGAAATCAAAGTGCACAAACAATGACGTGTTCGGCATTTCGCAGGTACGTATAAACTTTTAGCACTTAGCGACTAGTTCTCTTCATAATTCTACCGATATTCGTAAGCGCTGATAATGAGCTGCGAAGAATTGCTTTGTGTTTCCCGCCAGAAGCAAGTCGGCATGAAAGAGGTAATGTTGTGTGTGTGTGTGTGTGTATGTGTGTGGAAGGGAAGATACTGTCATATCACTTAAGTTTGTATCATACTTGGCGAGCATGAATAGTATTCTGAGAAGAGAAAAGAAGGTTAGGCAACGCCTCAACGAAGGAAGGAAACTATATTGCTCACAAACAGTTTAGCATAAATCGGCCTCTAAGATGTTATATAGAATAAAGATGTTTACATCTCATTTTGTACCCCTTATAGCACTTAAAGTGGAAAAAAAAAAAAACAAAATACTCGTTGACATCATCCCAGTATGAAACAGACAAAAGGTATAAACTAAAAACAACCTAAACAAAGTAATCTAATCAGTTTCAATATCAAAATATCGTTCTTCTCAGATGCATTGACAAACGTTAATAACGTGTAGGACCTCCAGGAGGAGGAGACCTCCAGGAGGAGGAGACCGTCGTCGCCAACTCCCCCTCCCCCCAACACCTGACTTTAACCACGATGTTCAGCACACTTTGCGTTCACGTACGTACACCTCCAATATGCCGTATTCCTATTGGTTCTCCCTTGTAGCACGGGTGGGGTCACTGGCGTCAGATGATGTTGAATTGCTGCAACCATACTGTATCAACTAAATCCAACTATCCCGTAAGATTTTGCTGATGCATGCTTTTGTGGCTGTTGCGTTATGTTCTCGGTTGTTTACCAATTTTGTTTTAATAATATACACTGCTGCATTGCTTCCACTAGGTGCTGCTCTTCACGTTTACAATCGTAACAAGCCTAAACATCCCCAGACGTGAGTATTGAACTAGGAGCGCATTTGAAAATAGACATTATCAACGACCTACTTATTGGTATCTTTGCATCCCTCAAATGGCACTAAATTTTTTAGAAATTTAAATGTGTTTCTATTAACACTGTGTGCGTTACGCATTTAGCTACAGCCATTCATAATACGCTATGATGTGACGCCTATAATCATCAGATGCATTAGCACCACGTCGTTTGGTATCTGCTTACCCAGTTATCGCCGTCCTATTGGTCTAAATTACAATTTCCATCATTACTGGTCGGTTGTCTGTCAATACAGTGACACGTGTTGATTTGAACTTGCTTTGTGACGGCCGCCGACGTAACATTACGATTAGTTGTATTTCGTGAAGACTGATGGTTTCGTAATATTACGTCGATTACGACTCCAAATAACGTAGACCTCATAACAATTCAGCTATCTTCCAGTTAAGCATATGAATTCGGGCGGCATTAACGCCAGTCTCAGAGGGCCATATTTTAAGCTACGTCATTTTGATTTATTGACCAGTCAACTTCACTGGGAGTGCTCCAGTCAGGTGTAACCTTATGAGAGTGATCAACTGACCGCGAAAATTCTCTGGAAATCGGTGACCTATTGATATACTGCTACCTCTGAACCAGTCGTGGATGCTGTACGAAGGCAACACTGGTGAGTTTTTACTAAGCACTCGATGGTGTAGTTGTCTATTGTTACAGCAATTCCAAAACTACCAGGCGAACGTGTAAGGGTTGTTCACGGTAAAGTGAGCACTTTTGAAATCAAACCTTTGAAAAATGTTACTGCCCTTACCTGTGTGTGTTTTAACCGGCACACTAGCGACATGCTCCCAATAAAGTTGGTAACGACGAAGGCAAAGTAGTTCCTTGTCTTAACGTTGAATTAAGAAAGTTCGGTAAAAGTTGCCAATGCTGCAATCATTTATTTTTCTTTTAGTTTTTTTTTTTAAATACACATCAGTGTAAGAAATAGAAAATTTGTAAAATATTTACTTTTCTAGTAATTTCGCGGTTTGCCTTGACTAACGTATGGATAAAATGATCAGGCCAGTGGCAATGCTGATTTTACATACGGCGGAAGAATACACAATGTGTTCACAAATAAATTTTAAGCAGAGCTTCTGAAAATGCTCAGTTTACGATGGATAGCGTATACAAAGCTACTGTAGATACACATTAGTAATACCTTATGTTAATCAGCGCAGTTTAATTGAAACAAGATTTTAAGCCTCTAACGTAATCGTATCTGAAAATATGTTTTAAAAATTAAAGTTATGTTTACTTATACGGCACAAAATATCATATTCACTAGAAATGTCTAATTTCATTGCATGTTCATGCTTATAAGTCCGTCTTTAGAAAACAAATCGCATACTTACTGAAGAGACATGCGCATCTTTGGCAAGGACGCAAACGAGCCGTCTCCTGTCTGGAAGACAGCAGCACAACTTCTAGCCTCTCTGCCGCCTTTCTTTTTTCTTTCTATTGCACCAGCGTCAGTGTTTGTGGAGTTATAAGTTTTCTTCTATTCCCAGTCGCAGTGAGTGACAAGAAGGGAGGGAAACAGAAATATATCGTCACAGATCTCACCCTCCCTTCCCTAAAAAAAGGAAACACTTCAAATTCAACTTGAGACTCCCGACAGCCAAAGATTTCGCCAGCTGACGCCAGAAGTGGCGCTGTGCGTGTTGGGCTAGGTGCAGTTTCCAAGGCTAAAGGGCCTACGGGGAGAAAACAGCTGCGGTCGTGAAGGTATAACCGATCTAGACTCTTCACAGTAAACTGAACACTTGTACGCACATTGTGTATTCTTCCGCCATAAGTAAGATTATCACTGACGTGAGCTTCATCACTTATCATGTAAAAGTAAATGTTTCTCAAATTTGCTCATTCTTAAACTTAGACGCATTAACAAACAGAAATCAAAATAAATAATCTTACTATTCGCGAATGTTTTAATAAAATTGTCAAATCAACGTTAAGTAATGGGTTCTAATTTCTCTCCGTTTCGTCGTTACCTACTTTATTCGGGCGTATGTCAATCAGTGTGCGGTTAAAATGTATATTGATTTTAAAAATTCTCTATTAGTCATGAACAGCCTTAAATTTTCTTCAGAACATTACCGATGCGAATGAAACTACTGTATGCATATTACGTATGGTCACTGGATAATTCTTTATAGTGCCTCATCCTGAAAGAATTCATTAGTGACCCACAGCTAGTCTTCGTGATAGATGAAAGAATTGGTAGATGAGCCGGAAAACCTCAAACAGAAAGAACAACACGCCATAACGTAATGCGTAAGCATTTATGACTTATGATGCAATTGCCTCTTAATACGAATAAACCTAGGCATCCAAAAGACGTAAGTAATATACTTAAAATTTAACAACGCTCCTGCCTGGATGCGTGTAATAGATATTCGCGAAAAATATTCGAGACGATGTCAGCTCCTAAATATTGCAACATGTTTGACAGTTGAGGATTCGTTTATTTTTTTGTTTGTATATAATTTCTCTTCGCGTGTCGAGTATTTACGCGTCGAATTTTCTGAAATAAGGAGTGGTTCAGTCAAACACTGAGAATTATTTTCTTGTAGACAGCAGTTGATGATAGCATGTGCATACAACATTGAAATCCACGGTATACACTCAGTGGTCTATGAGAAAATTTACCTTTCTTGTGAAAGAACATTAAAAATGACAACATTCTATTTCCAAAATATGAAGTTTATTCGACGAGTAAATGTAGTTAGTGACATCTTAACATATTTTATTCATTTTTTTTTCTTCCATTTCTACATTTCTGTACGAGATCAAAGAAGAATTATTTACGATTTGCTTTACCGTACTGAAAATGAAATGGGGACCGTTGCAAAGCCAGCATTTGCACTATCGCAAAGTTGAACTTTAGCAGTAAACAGTGAAGACGATATGCAGAGAAACTAAGTGAATAAATTTACGGTTGGCAACTTGAGATATTCAACACAAATAAGCAGCTACTTCGGTCAAACAAGTGTACAGGAGTTCATGTTACTTGTAATTTTACCTCATAATTGATTCGCATAGGTTTAAGGGGTTTCGCTTGAAACAGTTCGTACCTACAAGAAGTAGCTTTCAAAAGTAACGGATGTAAGGTATTTGCGATGGAAGGTGTGGTTTAGAGGACAAGTAAACAGTACAACTTTTGTTTATACAGCTTGCCTGAACAGCCGCAGCTTTTCGACCTGAAAACTTCTCGGTGGACATTTTTTGTGTTCGCGTTGTAGACTGAATAAAACATCATATTAAATTATACAACTAAATTTTACAAATATTATTCTATTCGGCCTAATTGTCAATATTGCGCGAATATGTCTGGGCACCAGAAATGAAAAATTTAGTGAGGAAAAGCAAATTTCAAACAAAACAATAACTAATTACCAAAAGTAGAAAAGGATATTCCCTCTTTACAGAGAGAGTTGTTTTATCATTTACAAGTCATCAAAAATTCTTCGTAAATACGTTTTCCTGAAAACCTCGAGAACTGAGATAGTGTTGTCAAAACGAAAAACAGGGTTGGAGAATCCATTCAATCCAAACAAAGAAATATCTTAAAATATCGGGAAATATTTATATTGTTCTAATAAGTTTTAATAACGTATGCATCTGCCAGACTACATCCGAACTATCACACATGTACGTTCTTGGTACAAAATTGCGAAATATTTTCAGTTTAAGAATAATTTTGGTATGTGCTAATTTAGTGCAGTAAGGTAAATTTTGTAGGAGGTATATGGATATAATAATTTGGTATATTTCAACACAAGGGCGTGGGGCGTTGGAGCGCCGAAGTTTTTCATGCTCTGTCATTCCGGTCCCCCGGCAACCGTATTCCCCTCAGAATTTTCTTTTTTTTTTTCATTAAAATTTCTCTTTTTCGTCCCTAAAATTTCCCTTTTCTCCCTTAAAATATCCATTTTTCGTACCAAAAAGCACCGATCCCTCCGGGTTACAAAAACTATCTCCTGATCATCGGAAGGATTTGGGGGATCGTTTTCGAGGGCAGAGCAGTGGCGGCGATGTTGGTTTTATAGGTATAGGGTATGCATGTTAAATCGATATATGGGATCCAGGATCGGAGCCGGAGTCGACCGTAAGCCATCTTGGTTCTGTCAGCCATTTTAACCTCATGTAAGATGTCGGTGACACTGACCTTTGACCTTGACTAAGTGACCTTTAACCTTGAACCCAAAAATCTCAATTATGCCAAAAATTCTAAATAATCCTCAAAAATTTATAGGAAATTATTAAACAATTTATTTTAAAAATGATAAAATTAAAATTTTTAATGTTTGGGATTAGAGGGTATGAGGGACTGGAACCGAATAGCCACCATGTTATTACGTCACCCAACCGCAGTATTGGATCCAGGTGACCTTGATCTGGACCCTTGACCTTGACCCTATAATAGTGACCGCGGAGTACCTTAAAAACCAAAACTTTAGAAAAATTGTAAATATTGAATAAATTAATAAAAGTCAGCGAGTATATTACACTACTGCCTACTACCGTCATCTTGGATCCAGATGACCTTGAACTTTGGCTTTGACCTAGTTATTTTTACCATGAACCCAAAAGTTCTTCAAAAATCCCAAAAATGTCCTAAGAATTAATAAAACATATCGTTAGGAATTATTTTAAAAATAAAAATTTTTATAAACTTACGTTTCCGGAGGTCCCCCACTGCACCACGTCCAGCAGACGACTGACCTACTCTAATCAATCATATTGTAATAAGGTACCTCTCCCCTTTCCAATGATTCTCAATGGTTAATTTGTCAGCAGGTCGCTACTCCATCATCTTTGCTCATTCTGTCGAATGCAGTCAAACCGCCATATTGCTTTTTCGTTTGTTATTTGCTTACATTTTCAACACCTAGATGGCACTGATGACTCTGACCAACATGCTAGATCTGGATTACCTTCACCTTGGCCTCACATAAGAGACCTTGATCCCGTGTACATGACCTTGGACAACTTTGCACTCAAAAATAAATTCTAAAAACCTTTATAAATTCCAAAAAATAAAAATAAATACAAATAAAAAAAATTAATTAAATACGTTTTCATCAATCTTTTGATCAATCTCGTAATATTTTCATCAATCAGCAAAACAGTCAGCATCCCAATCAGCACCACAATCATCACTGCAATCATCACAATAATAAGTAATCCTTCGCAATCCACAGTAATCCATGACAATCCTTTGCAATCCACAGCAACCCATGCCAATCCTTTGATCATTCCAAATCCTTCGATTAATCTTCCTCCTCAGAAATCTTCACCAATCTCCTATGTAATCCTCAGCAATCCTTCTCACCAATTTTCCTCCTCAATCCTCACCAATCCTCCTCAATCCTCATCTACAATCCTTACAATCCTCCTCTCAACAAATCTGAACAATCCTACTCCGGAATCCTTACCAATCCACACAAATCCTCACACCAATCTACACCAATCCATGCCAATTCTTCGCAATCCTCCTCCGCAATCCACGGCAATTCTTCGCAATCCTCCTCCACAATCCAGAACAACGTATGCCAATATTTCGATCAATCCCAATCCTTAACTATCCTCATACACAATCCACATCAATCAATGTCAATCCTTCGATCAATCCTAATTCTTCAATCAACCCCAATAGTTCTATGGATCCTTCGATCAATCCTTCGGTTTGTCCGCCATCCATATGTACAGAAATTACATTCGTTCGCCAACTATCTCCAAATTTGTACATGTCGACAGAATTAATGTTTTGTATACCGTCAACTATCCATGCATTGTTATACTAAAGTATCGATTATCGTTCTATGTGCAGATCTTTCAGTTAATAGTCGCGTGCTCATAAAACCACTTTAGATTCGCGAGGGAAAAAACAATTCCACACACAAAAATTAAGAAAAAACAAGTATTTTATGTTAATCATTTATAGTTTAGTAACTACAATTTCAGAATAAAGCAGTTCATCACATCATGCGAAATATCGCCGATCCTTCAGTTTACAAATGATTGAAGATATCTCGTTAATGTTCATGAGATACCCGTGTTTTTAAAGGTCAATCAAATATCTGAGTATATGAACAAGTTCATTCGGAAGTTCGGTGAATAGTTAGCCAGTATTTTCGGCGTCTTCTGCCTTCTTCAGGTCGCTTGTTGCAGCAAATGTGTTGGAGAGGTATGTCATAGCATCAAAAAAATCGTCATCATCGTCTTCAGCACTATCATTGTCTTCATGTTCATTTTCATTAATGCTCTCTTCTTGGTCATCTTGACTTTCTTTTTTGTATTATATATTAAATTTGCTTTTCTTTATAGCAGTAATTGTATGGTCATCAATATTTAGAGTCGGCGACAGTTTATTTTGAAGTTCGTGGAATTCACGCGAAAGTCTTGCAAGTGTACATTCCACACAAACAGACTCTACTGCACTTATTCCGACTTTAGTATCAACGGTCTCATCATGATCACCCGTCGAAACAGTGTACGTAGATGCAGCAAAAGGTATTGCCGGCAAAACACTTGCTGACTCCTAGTATACGCATCTTTGCAGATCTCGGTATGTTCTTTCAATGTATCGCCTTGCACCAATTGCATGGAACCAATATAATAATGCTCCATCGCGCGAAAAGGACTCTTCGTAGAGGCCGTTATCTCATTGCTATGAGCATTTCGAACATAGGTGAAAACTCGATCGCAGAATCGGCACGGGCGACAAACAGTTAGCAATGATGCAGGTCGCGGATCCATGGTCGTTGAGATCAAAGGCAGGCCTTCGTATTCGCAATTCATCTTAGTGGTGCTGTAAGGGGACCTATGGAAATGTAAGTTTTAAAAAATAATTTAAAAATATAATTTATTAAAATACATTTTATTAATTTTTTGTATGAATTCTTAGGGAATTTTTTGGATTTTTTACAAATTTTTTGGTTAAAGTTCAAAGGTCACTGGGTTAAGGCCAAAGGTCAAGGTCACCTGATTCCAAGATGATGGTAGTACTCAGTAATGTAATATGCTTGCTGACTTTTATGAATTTGTTCAATTTTTTACAATTTTTCTCGGGTTTTTGTTTTCAATGTCATCAACCGTCATGGTTATAGGGTTAAGGTCAAGGTCACCTGGGTCTAACATGGTGAGTGGGTGACGTCATAACATAGTGGCTGGTCGGTTCCAGTCCCTCGTCCCCTCTAAGCGAAAACATTAAACATATTAATTTTAAAATACATTTTTTGATTATTTTTATGGATATTTTGCGTTGCTAAGATTTTTTTTTAGGGATTTTTGAGAGTTTTGTATTTTTTTCTTTTTGGGTTCAAGATTTAAACTAAAGGTACTGGGGTCAAGGTCAGAGGTCACTGGGGTGAAGGGAAAATGTCAAGGTCACAGACATCTAACATGGTGGTTGCAAAGGCTGGCAGAACCAAGATGGTTGACGGTCGACTCCGGCTCCGATCCTGGATCCCGTGTATCGATTTGGCATACCCCATGCCTAAATAACCAATATGGCTGCCACTGCTCTGCCCTCGAAAACTATCCCCCCAAATCCTTCTGATCGATCGAGAATCGTCTTTCGGGGGATCGTTATTGCAACTGGGGTGATCGATGAGTTTTTAAGGGAAAAAAGGGACATTTCAATGGAAAAAGGGAAATTTTAAAGGAAAAATGGCTGCCGGGGGACCGGAATGACAGAGTATGGAAAGCTCTGGCGCTCGAGACCTCACACTCTTGTGCCCAAGCATACTAAATCATTCTACTGCTATGTAGTATAATATTATTACATTGTTACTCCTCTTCATGTATAGTGAGACGTTCGTAATTGATGTTCCAACGCATTGCGTACATTCACGGCATGTCGAAGAAACACGTTATCTTTAATGAATTGATTATAAATCGTAATAATATAACCATTGATGATTCTCCGACTTATGGTGTAACGCCTACATCTTAATACTTTTTAAATGCCATTTATTTAAGGGCATCAAAAATGTTATTAACTGTTTTTCTTAAAAATTTCAAGAGACTCGTTTTGAATAGAAAATAAAATTGCACTACTTTGCAGCGGAGCCAAAAATCTCTTTCGATATTTCTGATTTGGTAATGAATCCGTACTGTGTATATATTATTTTTCTTAGGCACACGCTATAAAAAAAAGAATTAAGAGTTCTACAAAAATACCAATAATTTACTAGTTTCTTTGGGGAAGCATTATCAAATGCAATATTGTTCGATTTACAAACCAGATCCAGCTAACATAGGATAAAACAAATTCTGGAGGATAAATTAAAGATGTCACGTTACTACCTCCTGCAGGCCAGATGTAGTGGAAGTAATAACTATATTGCTTTCTGTTTTTCCGGTAAATAAGTTGGCCTTATGCACTAGCGTCAATTGTTTGTGCGTGTGTGTGTGTGTGTGTGTGACGTATACAGAGTGAAGGTAAATCTCGTAATTATATTTCCCCAGGTAGGCTTGCCAGTTAGTGATCATGGTGAACGGTGATAGCAGTATAAGAGTTTCAAAAGTCAGTATTACGATTTCGTTCGAAGACATTGCAAAATTACACTACTCTATTTCGAGATATTTTTTATGCATGTCGGTGAAAACAGCAGAGTATCAGAATGAACCACACTACGCTCTAAGAAATTATTCGAAAATTTACCGTACCAGCGTATATGCTTAGTGAGAAAGCAGGTATGGTAATGTTTTCCCCTATACGTTCATTGTAGCGTTTCTATACTTGCTCAGGAAATAGTACAATGCATAAAGGGAAGTTCCCAACTTTGTATAGTATATCTGCGTGGGAATATTACCATACAGTGCATAGGTTAAAAACTTCGAATACAGTTCAGGAAGTTAACCAGAAAATTTCTTACAACGTAGGCTTAGTTGTAAAAGCATGTAGAGTAACTCCGATTAGCAGGCTGACTGTGGTGGTGTTATCAAATTACCTATATCGGTCAGTCGCTTTACTTGTCTTGACCTGTGTGTACGTATGCATTACACTACATAGCCCACACGTCATTATCGTCACACGTAGAAATATCTACCGTAGGTATCAGTTACAGTGCACACGGATTAGAACTCTGCTTTGAATTAGATATTCTGCCAACGACAATTACTCGGTGGGTTTATTACTTACCGTAGAGACGTATTTTTTTTTTTTGTTTTAAACTGTACGACAAGACTAATGGCAAAAATCGAGAACGAAACAGCCCTCATATCTTCGGTGACAGCCTCGTTCCTATAGTTTATTCGTGGTTTCTTCACACATTTCGACTCAAACCTTTGAAGAATCACCCCATGTATAACGTGTTTAGTTATTTCCAAAATATGCCATGTATCACACGCGTTTTATACCTCTGCTAACATGAAGGTGTATTATTTTTTGTTAAATTTAAGTTTTTCATGTATTTTAGTTCTAAATTCTAATATTTAATTATAATAAATATAGATAAACAACCGTAAGAAAACACGTGTGTTGGTAATGCCTAGAGACCCGGAAATTTCGCGGATTCATCTGAGGACAAGTTAAACTGCATTCACATGTACACATGGCCTTCTGCTTCCATTGGACCATAGCTTGTTAGACACACCCCGAACGACTATCAACCAATAAAAAACTTGCAAGGGAAATCAGAACTAAATCCCGTGCTATCAGGTCTGGGGTTGAATTGGAGCAACAGCCAATTAACTACCAACTGATGCTCGAATACACAACGGATTGTGGAGTCTAGTTTGTTGCCAAATCAATCCGCGAAATCTTCGGGTCTCTAATAATGCCAAGTAAGAAATAGTTCCTATGCAAAACATTATTACAACTCAGAGCGCACGAATTCGGTGCGTTATCCTTTGGTATAATTTTATAGGCTTAGTTAAGCTTAATGTGCATGAGGCGGAGGAATATCCTGGAAGTAGAACTTTAGCAGGGCTTCAGAAAAGTGTGGAGTAACCGTGAACTGATTATAGCAGCTGAGTATGAGGCCGCGAAGCAGAGTATCATAAACTTGTAGGTATTTTATTTCCATCGGTAGCAAGTTTCAGCACATTAGTTTTCTTTTAAAAACATGGTTAAGATGTGTATAAAATTTGACACACAGTTTAGGCTAGCTCTGTATTGAAAGATTTTTTATTTTTATTTTTTATGTGCGACGAGTGTGTAGCATTTTCCATTGTGACATCTCCTCGAAGCCTTCTTTGTTTACCTTCACGCGTTGTTAGCACAAAATTGTTTGTTCACTAGAGAAATTTACTTACCAGGAATCTGTAACAGTTATTTTCGTCTTAATGGGGAGATCAAGAATGTTAGCAAACTACCTGACTCGCAGACCACTGCTGAAGTCATCTTCAAATCTGCATTCCCCTTCCTCTCGCTTTAACCGCGCTGATGCTCGCGCTCGTTTGACTGCCATTTATTGGGACCGCAAATACAATTAACGTCCGTAGCAATTCCGGACCTCCTCGTCCGCTCCCCCTCCGCAACCTCCTACTAACCCCCTCGGCCCACATCCCAGGTTCATGGTCTGCAGAGTATGCTCCATGGACCTTATCTCATACCACCTCCACAAGCAGAGCAAAGTTCCCAGCTGTTACACTGCTTAATGACAACACTCGGCGGATCACTTTGGTTGGATGGTTTCAACTTCGCTCGTTACCTGCAACGCTGTTAGCTATCTAGTTTCCTGCAGTAAATACGCACGTTGTTTTTATCTGGTGTATAATGAGAAAGAATTTACAATATTTTAAATGAAAACGGAACTAGGTATTTACGCTCCAAAAATTTTCTGTGTGTAAGTAACTTTTTATTTGTATCCCGCCATTGCTGATTGTCAACATCAGGTTTCATGATATTTAGCACAGAAATAAAGAAAGTGTTTCTTTTTCTTTTTTTTTTCCCCCCCCGGGATTCGTGTTTGTATTTTAACAAAACTAGAGGAAAAATTCAGCCACATTGTAAAATGTCGGTTAAATCTTCCTGTACATCAAAGAAAAAATTTCCTTGAAGCTGTTGAGTTTACACTAATAATATCTTGTTTCAATTCAAAGGGAATATTGAAGGAACTAGGTTTGTTGTCATGTTTGTTTTATAGCAGAATTAATTTTCTTTATAGCAAAGGAAATATTTCCTTTAGCTTATTTCGTTTACAGTAAATAAATGTTGCTGTACACCAAGGAAAGTGTAAAGTGATATTTAAACGTTCCTTTCGTTCATTATAGTTGTTAGTACTTAACGAAACTTTCTAAACTATACTTTACCAAATAACAAATTCCTTAGGTCAACTATATAGTGGTTTAATCTTCAAAATACAGTTAGCCTAACTGAATTTATCACAAAGGGCACTGCTGAACTATTGTAACCAAAATAAAAGATTATTATTGCCATTAATATATAGATCAAACAAAAATTTTGCCTGTAGCAAATCTGGTTCTCAGTGATTAGTATTAGGATTTGGGTGGCTCTTAACATCGAGGTCTTGAGAGCCGATAAGGGCGAAGTAAGGTGAGTATGGTGCAGCGCCGGAATGCAAGGGCGGGGGAAACGGGAAATCCCTGAGGAAGCCCATCAACCAGCGGTATCGTCCGGCACAATCCGCACGTGCGAAAATCTGGGAGTAGCCCTGCCGGGTATCGAACCTGGTTTGCCCAGGTTGGATGCGAGTAGTCTGACCACTAAACCACCGCGGCCCCTTGAACGATTGATTTTACTGCGGCAAAAAAAAGTCGCAGCAGATAAAGTGTTTTTAGAATTAATGTCATCGTGTAACACCGCGACAGACTTGACGTATCTGTCTCTTGCAAGTTACGATGGTGTTTGCCACCTGATTATCTTACTACAACACACAAGTTAAATAAAGATTAATTATATTTACACTAATTTTTTTTTTCATGTACATCGTTATAATCACATAATATGTTAAAAGAGACGTGCATATAGACGTGCATTTCATTCGTTAAACTTATATCATATGACTATATGATTACGGTTTTGTTCGAAACGAGTACACAAGTACATTTGTTTTAACATAAATGTCATGTTACGGATGGTAAACGTAGATTCCCATTTTACGTTGGTGTTACTGACATTTTATACATGAAGTTCAGGGCGCTTCTCATCAATAAATGCACTTGCACGAAATTTCGTTCAAATAATACACATTTATTTGTAAATACTATTTCTAAGCATAAAAATTTATGGAGCGCATATCAAGAGACCTTCAAATGATATAAACGAAAACTTTTGCAGAAAATGTAACACGTGTGACTGAAAGGTAATGTCTTAATGCATTTTAAGTTATGATTAGGAAAATTTATTTTACAACAAATCGTAGGCTACTGCAACTCAGAAATATGCATAATTAGCCTTATTGTAAGCAATTTTTACAAATTGCGAACACATTCTAACTGTATTATTATAAAGATTTATTGAAGTAACTCGTAGTATTTTATTTCAGGTTCAATTATTTCATTTTGTAGGTGAGTTGATTTTCATTATTTGTACGAAAAATCAATTTTTGCACGCCTGTTCGCAAAAAAAAAAAATACGCGGTCTAAATTTTTTACGCGAGGATATAGAAGCTACTTGTAAATAATGCCTATAAGTCTAACAGTGATTCGTACAAATTTACAACAATTTCTTTTTGTTGACCAACACCCTTAACATGCAGGAACATTTTGACAGTAAAAGATTATTGTGATTAAAAGTCCTTCGCGTTTCAACTTTCGGACCTGTGCTGTTTTCGTACTGGGATTGTTGGAAATGTTTTATGCCATAAAATCCTAGTGAATTAGTGCATGTAAAACTTTTCGGTACTGTCTTTTGCTTTCAAACGTTTACCACCTCATTTACTAAAAGCGTCACCACTGTGTTATCGACAAAAAAACTCTGACACTGAGAGCAACGCAGACTGGCGGTGCAATGCAGAAATTCATAAACAAATATTTTACTACAGATACCTCCAAATATTTCTATAAAGGAAAATGTTGGTTGCTATAAGTTTCATAACCTATATTCTCATTTCAAATAAATTTCAATGATTGAAAAATCACTAAATCCGAGAGAACTGATATGCCCGTACAATGCCGAGCAAGTTATTTCCGCTCCTTATTTGAACAAAGATTTCACACACAGCTTCTCGACGAATAATTTCTTAAACAAGTATTATTTGATTGAGACAAACTTCACTTCATTGAGTAGCAGAAATATGTATCTGTATAATGAGTACCGAAATAACACATAAAAATCACCATTTCATTTACAGCAATCACCCATCTGAAATAAATATTTACGCTATAGTTTTAATTTGTTACTGGTATTTTGAATAATTTAATTTGCTTTACCTTACATTCAAATTGAAATAATTATGTACGAAATGAAAAAACACATGTTTCATGTGTTACATAATTTTCTTCCGGAAGTTTGTTAGTTAACCTGCCATTTCCTTTCTTTGTCGGTCTTCCTTGGCGTTAGTTTTGGGAGTCATAGCCGGACAAGATCGCCAATTGTTTTTTCCGAAGCAAAAAACTAAAATAAGAGCTGTGGAACTTTGTACAGGAGGCCTGGTGGCTTGATGCTGCAACGCCGCTATTATAATTTTAGAGTTATGTTGATTTATTGCATGGGGGTATACCGCCAATAGGATTACAAAAATCCACAGCGACATGGGAATGTAATGTGTTTTTCTATTCAAAATCATTACAATATAATTAATTAGTAGTAATTTTTCTTTATCAGTTATGATTTTAGAAATTACAACCTTAAATTGTAACGAAGAGATACGGAGAGCAGAAATATCGATGAGTACGGTATTGCAGTGGAAAATCTAAGGATTCTCAACACCTGCCCCCCCCCCCCCTTCTCACTTTCTTTTGATAGGTAGCGTGACTCACTTGTGTGGTGTTACCCTTGCTGGCCAAGACGCCGGGAGGCCAAACAAAAGGAGATTAACTTGAAGGAGAAAGGTAAACACGAAAAGTATTAAATATCCCAGCTTAGTAACTACGAAGCTGTCAATTCACCCCTGCGTGTAAAAGAAGCTAATGTTCACAGATCCAAGCCCGCACGTGACTGTATACACAAGAAGTTCGTTTGTGAAACCTTTCTTCTGTAACAACGCATTAAAGGATTGACAAACCATTATGTGCAAGCGGAGTTAACATTTCCTTGCGAAGACACTTAAAAAAAAATATATATATATAATTTACTAATTTGTTTAAGTCATTTTGTATTCCGATTAAAATTCATAAAAATAATAACATTGTTTGTGTTTGATGCCACTTAAATTTTTTTACTAACAACTTGAAACAATTACTTAGGTTTTCTTAATTTTGTTATATGTATACGTTGTGAAATTATTTTATATTACAAAACTGATTCTAAATCGATTTCGTTGTATGCATTTAATACAGGTAATACGGTAATGCTTCGAAGAACATTTTGTAAAAGCAGACTATTCCTTTTGAGATTATAGTCGTATTGTCGGTTATTCCATTTTGAAACATTTAATAAATTATTCCACGGTGCTATGTAAAAACAACATATATATTTATTTTGCAGTCGGGTATTTGGCTGACGCTCAAATATATAGGCCATTTACTGAAGCTTCTTTTAACCTTTAACTACCACTACTGTCCTAAAATTATCAATGTTCTTAAAAATCTATTATTTTCTGTAATTAGCGAGTCTAGCACTTTTTACATGGTAAATGCTAGCAGCCGGGCAATTATGTCTTGTATTCACCGCGGATACTGCCGCAGATTCCAATCTGCGTTTATCGTCTAAAAGGAATTCAAAATTAGAAAAAAAGAAAAATCTTGCATTGCTTACTTTTGGAAATGGGTTGCTATTTTCCTCATTTTTCTGCACCAGCTGAATATAAAATTTTACGGTCGTTAGTCTTCTGGAGTTCATTCTGTATTCTAGATGATATCAAACGTAGTCGCGGTAATTTCTCACACTGGAGGTAAGAGTGAATTTGGTATTTCTCCACGCAACATGTAGTATAGCATTTGATCGCACTCTGCAATACTGGGGAAGGAGTGCGTATAAGAAATGTTTCTCATAATCTATACTTCCAAAACTTTTGATTTTTCAACAGCGTTCATTAAGATCGGGTTTTCGCTTACAAAAATTGTCTCATATTATTATTTAAAATTAAGCTTAGTTCTTACAAATGTTATTTGAGGATGCCAGGATGTATTACTGAGATAACAACTTTCCTGGTATAAATCAACTGATATTGAGGCAAAAATGGAGAACTGCTACACCAATGCTATACCGATGCGAAACCGAAATGATATTGATATGGTAGGTTGGTGTATTTTCGGTAAGGATTTTTAGAAGACGGATGTGAAATTAAAATTAATCAGAAGCACGTAGTGTGTTTTTGCTACGGCAGTGTAATATTTCCTTGACGGTTACCAGTCAATACGCGTACAGTCTAATCGCGGTTTCTAGACACTTTTTGAATCAAACCTTTGAAAAATCACCTCATGTGTGACGTGTTTGGTTATTTCGTAAATATTCCATATATCGCAAGCGTTCTATACCTCTGATAATATGAAAGTATCTTCATTTTGTTTAAATTGAAGTTTTACCAGTAGTTTATTTATAATATTTCGTTTATAATAAATATGAATAGAAACAGCCGGAAAACGTGTGGGTTGGTAGCGCCTAGGGAGAAGTAGTACCAATGCAAAATATTATTATAACGGATTTCGCACGAATTCGACGCCTTGTCCTTCGATGTAATTTTCTAGACTTAGTTGAGCTTAGTTTGCACGAGGCGGAGGAATATCCTGCAAGTAGAACTTTATGAAGGATTCAGAAAAGTATGACGTAACCGTGAATGGATTATATTTACAATGATACTCTCCAGAGAAAGTTTCATGACTGCTCTCTCGGATTTTTAGAATGGTTTTTTCCTCGAAAAAATTAAGGAATATTTTTAAATATTTCCTAGGGCACTAACTAAACTGATATTACCCGTCACTTCCCACGTAAACATTCAATCAAGTAAACCATTTTGCAATAATTATCAATGCAATATAATTCTCAGTGTATATTCACTGGAATACTGATGAAGCCAATATTATGCTTATGTCTTTAGCGAAGAGTGTTCTTTAAGCATTTACTATGTATTATAATAATAACTGTATACTCACTGTCACTTTTTTATATGGCATACTTACAAAATCCTCAGTGGCAGAACAATGTGACGCAAATTGTATTTTTAAAAAAGAGGATGAGAGTAACCATTGTTTTTGCAACATTTTCTATAACCATATATTTACACAAATTTAAAAGGTAAATACTTATAACATTTTGTAAATTACATTATTTATCTTAATGTTATTATGTACAGGCACAAAAACACAAAGAAACGTATGAAGTTTAAGGTGTTGTAAGTCATGTACGTGCACTCGTGTGAGAGGCCTACGATGCTCAGATTAGATTCTGTAAAGCCACACAAATGATACTTTTTATGTTTAGTTTACCTTTGATCAATTTTCTTTCTTTCTTTTTTCTTTTCAACAATAGTAATCAATTAATACCAATATCGAAATCTGTTCAATTAGTAAGAAACATATGCAGAGTCCTTGAACTTACACTAGCACCTCAATTTACACGACGTTGCTTTCAGTACTTGAATATATTCTCAAAACTTTGAGTGACAAGACAAGTCAAGATCATATATACCTACACAAAGTCATCAACTACACGTCACAACTTCTGGCGTAGCTACAGTGCGTGCAGACTACACGGTATTTAACGAGGCTACGCCGAAGATGGCCTTTAAAAGCTCACCAGCTTCTTCAAATTACAGTAGAATTTGAATGCTTGCACTCTAAATCGGAATCAGTTATTTTTTTTACTGATTGCCAGTTGAAACTGCTCCATCGGGAATCAGTACAAAAAAATATCACTAATTCATCAGTTAAAAGAAATCTACTAATTCAAGCAGCAGAAAACTAGTTATTTATAGTTGGTTAATAAATAAGCACAAAACATTCCTATGTGATGTAAGTTAGGTACGATTTATTTTGTCGCAGAACACAAATATTGTCTATACAAAAACGTTTCTGGGCGTGGTTGGGCTCGAACCTCCGCCCATAAAGGAAAGCATGCCGAAGCTTTCTTGATCAGCCATACCAACTGTCCTACTTTACCACTGCCAAACGTGTGCTGGTACTATGGGTACTTTCATGATCAGCCGTACCAACTGTCCTACTTTCCCACTGCCAAGCTTGGGCTGGTATTATGGGTACTGAATCACAGAATGTAATGTCAAATATTGCTGTAAGATTCGTGATGTGAAAGTATTTCTTGTTGTCTAAATATATAGATATTCTGCTCAAGTACATGTCTTTGCGAAGTTCGAAAGTCAATCTATGTTTAGTTTAGTTCGGATTCTGTGCTTTAAAAGATCAATATAGTGGGTTCAATGTACAAGGTTATCGATATACACTGGTATCCGCTATTTTACAATGTAATGAGACACTACAGATCTAACCTGTAATTTTTAGTGACAAATAGATCAGTGATAATTTTACTGACTCGATAGTGCGGTGATTCAATAATAAACGTGGATTTTCACCAACAAAAGTTTTGTGATCTGCAAGTTAATAGATCAAATAATGATGAAACGACAAATTTGATAAAAAATTGCATTGTTTCTAACATTCTGCTGTCTAATTAGCACAGTTATTACTAGCCAATCTGTCTCTTCAATATAACAATTTCATTTGGTAAAATATCGTTGCATTGTAAAATGGTAGATATAAGAAATCACAGTTAAAACCACTATATTTCTCTTTTAAAGCACATAATCTGAACTAAACTTAACTTAGAATGACTTTCGAACCTTGCAAAGACATGTACGTACGCATAATGTGTGTATATTTCAACATGTATTTTCACATTACGAAATTTACAGTGATTCGCTATTGTAAGTTTATATTACTACGCAAATGTGAGACCGTTTGATTATTTCAGTGGCAAAGTAGCAGAGTTGGTAGAACGTCAGCCAAAATAAACAAGAAAATGTGTTGCGTTCAGGGGTGGAGGTTCTATACCAACCATTTCCAAAATTTCCTTGTACATGTAATCATTTTGTTTTGGGACAGAATAATTGTACTTAATTTATGTCAAACCGTAATGTACGGTTTTTAATCTTTGTGCTTTTTATTAATCGACTATAAATAACCGATTTCCTACTGTTTGTGTTAGTGGATTTAATTTAACTGAAGAGATTAATAGTTTTATTTTTCTACTGATTCCGGATGGAGCAGTTTCAACTGGCAAGCAGCAGATATCTACTGATTCCGATTTAGTGTGTGGGAGAATGCACCACGAGCAAATTATCTACTGTAAACCCGTAACCTACAGGACACACGACAATCCCCAGCTGGGGAACTCTCCTAACACACATAAGCGATAATCCCCAGCTAAGGTATAAGGAAACATTTCCACACGGTATAATAAATAGCTTTAAAATAATTAATTTAGCATAAACTAATACAGTACTCATCGGACTTAAAAATTATTTATTTTGTTGGATTTATTGACGCTTCCGCAGTTATGCCACAAGGCTAACTATAAAGTGGTTCTAACGCAAAGCTAATCGATGTTACGTCTGAAAACAGTACACGCGTCCATAGCTTACCTTGTGTTCGAACCCAGAACTTCGTGTTCCGATGGTAACGCCTTGGGGGAACTCTTTTGTGAATGTTGATGACTGAAAACTGCAGCTAATATTTCTTAGCTGATGGTGTTGTTGATGCCAATGTAGATTAACTAGAAAATTATTGTGATAGACAAGTCACTGTAAAGTTAACCTGTTCGTAGAGTTGCATTTAAATACGCTGAATCAATAACAAATCCAGAAAGTGAGGCCTTCACTTCGATTTAGATTTAACAGAAGTCACTGTTAAATGTGTATTGAATCTCAAGGAACCGGACTTAAAATTATAAAATATAAATACTAATACATAAGGGTAGTGAAATGTCGCGAAAATATTTCAAGACAATTGTATCTCAAAATACTGCAGGGACGTCTACCTAACTTGATTGGCTGAATCGCATGTTGACACGTGTTAACTGCCTGAACGCGAATCGGTATGAACCATGCTCATGGTGCCGAATTCTAAGTGGCCCGGTCAAATATGAAAACTGCTTTTCAAGCAGCCAGCAACCGATTGCAATAGGCAAACTGATGTTGGTTGCTTATAGTGTTGATGTCTACCGTGTACTCATATATTTGTTTCGCGTAAAATCGCTGGCTTTACTAAACGCGTAAAAAAAAAAATTGTCATTTTTTTTCCCCTCCTCATATGGGAAGTAACTTAAAATATCTTGTTAGATGTGTAGTCATGTTTTTGGATAGCGAATTTATAATTTTCAGTCTATATGTATTTCAAAAAATTCTTAATATTTATTACACTTACCTTTTAACAGTCGTAGATTAATTTTCTTCAATTTTTTTTTTTCAGGAAGCCCTTTGGAAGAAGGAAAAAGTTGTTCTGACTTCAGCATAAGGTACGTGTCTTAATCATAATAAAGTAGGCCTATAGGTTTTGCAGGATGGAGTATGCCGAAAACATAAGACGTAATCTACATAATTTCATTTGAAACACAGTGACTCATTTACTGTATACCCCCAAAACGGAGAACAGCCATATTTGTTACTGTATGTTACGTGTATAGCATTTGGCTTGTATCTGTATAAACTACGGTACATACTGCAGATAGCGACCTTGCTGCATACAGGAGACTATCGTTGACTTTCAAAATAGAAACAGATGAATATCGTGGGCCACGCAGCTACAGCCAACGAAAGACGCTCGTTGCGTTCTCCATTTTCTGTCGCAGCGATCCCAAGAAGCGTGTCAACTTTCGAATACCGGCGCTTGCCCGTTTGGATTATACTGCATTCGTCTTAGGTGTCTATTTCGCTAATGTCTGTGCGTTACAATAAACAAACGGAACTCAATATGGTTTTTACTTGCGATATGCAAATAGGCCTACCATTCTCTGCTAACCCTTATATGTTTTCGTCGCAGCATTCCAATACGTCCTTTTGAGTACAGTACACAGTGCGCCTTGAAACCAAAATAAACTGTTGAGAGATACTGCAGATGTTCGGAACTACAAGCAATTATTGTGTGCTTTACTGTGTGTCTAGTGTGTTCTTAGACTAGCGTATAAACTTATTTACATTATGAAGCAGTCGCTTGTGCCTTCTACAGTAGGGTGCTAAAGCCTTGAAATAGTTGAAGCTCCATTAATCTCCATTTTTGATTAATAATGTCATTTTGAAATTTTCCTTATCCTTTATCTTTTCGGTTCAATAGCAGGTTGCTTAGTGGGGAAAACGAGATAAGATAGAGGGGGAAAAAAAAAAAACAATGAGTTTCTTCCGCACATTGGCAAGATTCGTCACACTGTCCAGTATAAATCGTCATGTCCATACAGAAAAGAATAACTTAAAATCGCATTCAACTTTATAGTTTGTGTTAAATCATGTGGACAGGTACGTCTGTCTTGCACAGAATGCGGTGTATAGACCAGTCAGGAACAACGAATACATGCAACTTCCCTTTTTAAATTGTTCTTTTTCTTTTATAATAGAATTAAGTAAAATTTGAAGATATTAAATATAGCTAGGTTACTTATTTTTATATATATAAAAAAAGAAAAGTGAGTTGCCATGGACGGGTACAGTAACAGTCCTGTCAAATGGCGTTACTCGGGACGTTGGCAAAACTTGGGACATTTTGCAGGTATTTTTGTTTGCATTTTCTCTACCACAATAGTTGTGACATTTTCGGTTCTAGGCTCGTATCTGTGACCACAGAATAAAGACAAGAAAGATCGATTTTCTTCTTCTGCGCACGATCCCGACCCTGACACGCCAGTCGCAATGCAATTGTCAAAGTCACAACGTCAACAGTGACGGACGTAATTATTTACTTTGGTTTTTTTTTACAGCCCTGCACTTTTAGATGAACAAAATTATTTGACTAACTCGATTATGGTCTAATTTAAGTTAAAACTAGGTAAGAGGAAGCGTAGAGAAATCTCATAACACTTAACGTACGTAAACATAGATTGGGCCCTGCGCAGCTTGTATTTGCACTCTTTTTCATATTTTGTACGGTTCGTGAGAACAAATTGACCAGTGTAAACCTACCTCAAGAGGCCGTGGGACATATTTTATTGCACCAATTACGTTGGTTTGCATCCTCGCCAACTGGAAGAAATTTTAGAAACTGTACGAAAAGTATATCGTAGTAAATATTAATACATATATGCTTGTGCCAGATTCACACATTGTTCACCCACATTACCGACGTATTCTTTCATAGGCATTTAAAACTGAAGTTGTGAAATAAATCACTTATTATAGTATTAAGTAAGCAAAATTTCATAATTAGCTTACATTGCTTTCTGAAATCCTATGCATTGCAAAAATAAATCGTTGAAGTGTAAATTTATATGACACTGAGAGATATGGCATAGTGGTTTCACACTTAACTTGCATCTCGGAAAACGTGATTTTAATTCCCGTTCCGGTCATCCTAAATCATTTCAGGTTAATTGTCCGATTAATCTGCTCCGTCTGTAATGACCGTAGAATTATTGAGTAGAGTGCGTGTGCCGGTTGCACGGTAATCACTCTGCGTATTCCAACGTTGGACCTCACTTTGCCAACAGCGATCAAAAACAACTTGAATATGATTCAAGGTTAAAGAAGAGTTTATATGATTAAGTAATTTGATACGTATGTACTCTTCCTTTAACCTAGTTTTAAAGTGATTAGAATATATTCTAGTAATTATCCATATATATATAAATATAAATAAACAAATATATATAAATAAATAAATAATATATATATATGAGTCCGTAGTTGTCACATGCAAACAAACGCGTTCTTATTGTCGCTAATGTAATTTTCGACAGTTCTATTGCCAATGGGAGAGTCAGTGCTAGGAGGTTTAAATTCTTCTCCTATATAGACTGTTGTTTTTATTAAGAAATTCTGTAAAACACCATGACCTACTGAAAGTGATGAACAAAGAACAAATTTGCTTCGTTTTGGCAAGTCACTGCTCTGGCAACCATTTTCGGACATGAATCCAGCGGGTGCAAATTTTACGATTTTGTGCACGAGCGCAACAAATGCCAAGACTGGAAAGGCTGACTTTCCAAAGGGGGTAACTTTCAAAATGTTCATTGCCCGAACACATACAATAAATAAATAAAAAAAAAAGTGGGAAAAGGTTGCCTTTCCAGCTACTCTTCTACCACGCCATTGTCGAGAATTAATTCTGAAAGGTTGCCTTTCCAGAGGGGCAACCTTGAGGATTTACTTGGGCGAAAACGAATACATTTTCAGTCATTGTAAAGGTTACTCATCCAGTTTCTCTCCCTCTCTAGGTTCGTCTTCGAAATCCTGAAAGTTTTCCTTTTCAAGGAGTCAACTTTCAGATTTTTTAACTTTGCGAAAACATACACGTTTTAAGACATTGGAAAGGTTGTCTTTCCAGTTTATGTTCAAATATGCCACTGGTACCAAAATCTCCAAGCACTTCCTTTCCACGGTAGGAACAGTTCAGCTCCACCACATTGGGGACTTGATCAGAAGAGGTGAATCAGTCTCTGCTGTCGGCGAGATTTTAAGCTCACCTATCCTGTGTATGCATCATACAGTGTAAAAATTAATCTGGTAAACTTCCTAATCTGTAATGGAAGTCTTTAACCTGCACACAGTATGGAAATAGTACCACACATCAGACTGGATATATAAGAATGTTTAGTGCCGTTACTATACAAAGTTAAGAACTTAGCTACGAATTTGACTGTTTTCCTGAGAAAATGTATCGACCCTGCCATGGATGTATGTCAAATAACTTTAACACTCGCTGTTTGTCACTACACGTATTCACTGATTTAGTAAATTTGCGAATAATTTCTTGGGGAAAATGCACCGCAACCAGCGGAAATTAATCCTAGATATGGCCTTTGTCTCGGCGCGTTGCCACGGCAGACACCACTTGACGGGATACGTTTTGAGGGGGGCATCCGTGCATGGTTGAACGTGCAACGCCCGGCCTTGCCGAACTGTGCGACACGTTTCTCCTCTTGGTCGCGGAAATCCGCGTCTCGTGTTATATCCTGGTCTTTCTTCAACCGCGAGAACTACGCGCGCGCGCGCACACACACACTCATATATCAGCACAGTTAAAACAGCGCTGAGTTTTCGTCCGCAATCGCCTCGCTTTCTCACGAACGTCTGGTAATTTTGGAGAAGCTTGTTAACCCGGGCTAATTTTGCTGTCTGATTAAAATTCAATTGTTAGTGTTGCTCTTTGAAGAGAGATTGTACTCTGCCATCCCATCAGTAAACCGTCTCACTCACTCACGCATAAACTGAAATAAACACACACACCCAGTTTCAGTGACAGCGTACGATGTTGTGTTTACTCACAATTATTTTTTCGCGTGAGTCAGACTGATACGAAGATTAATTTATTCATTTTCTGCCGAATTGAAACCCATTCCTACATACCGTACGCTGCTAGACGATAAGCGGGAATTCAGTAGAAACAATTATAAAACTGCATGTTTTGTTAGTGATACCATTTATAAATATAATCCATTCACGGTTACTTCACACTTTTCTGAAACCCTGTTTGAGTTCCAATTTCAGGATATTCCTCCGCCTTGTGCAAACTAAGTTTAACTGTATCTTAAAAATTACACCAAAGGACAACGCACCGAATTCGTGTGTATTCAGTTGTAACAATATTTTGCATTAGAACTATTTCTTACTAAGCGCTACCAACTGACATGTTTTCCCACTGATTTTATTCATATTTATTATAAATTAAATATAATTTATAAATAAAATATAATAGAAACTCTAATTTAAAAAAAAACAAGACACTTTTATATTAACACAGGTATAAAACGGCTGTGATACATGGCGTATTTATGAAATAACTAAACACGTCATACGTGGGGTTATTTTTCAAAGGTTTGAATCATAAATAGTGATGAAACCGTGAATTGAATATAGTAGTTTTAATAACATATCAATGTCGAATACTTGTCTCTGTTTTCTGTTCCTGGTTCTAAATGCGAATATTTTGAAAATTAAATGACTAAAACGGTGTTTTGATAATTACTTTTAGTTATGAAATCTCCAATACATAGTATTTTCAATAGTAAAGGGACGTGCAGTGTGTTTTTGTCTATAATATTACTTCATACAAATATAGTGCCACCACTAATGGTATTGCTGAAACGAGTTACTGACGGAAAGTTTGTATGCTAGGTTCAAAATACTTGCGCGTACACGCTCTAAATTTGAATCAGTGGAAAGTCACTAATTCGCAGTCAAATCCGATTACTTTTATCAGTGAAAATAGCTCCACTTAGAGTAAGTGCAAAATCATCGATTGCTTCAGAAGGGAAAAATACACTGAATGACTCAGTAAATACTTCATCCGATCAGTCGAGGAAAGCAAATTTTAATTTTTTTTATTTTGTTGCCACAAACCTGTAAGATTTTGTTGGTTCAAATAAATATTTGTATTGCCGGCCGTACAATGCAATTTCGATTATTGAAAACATCTTAAGTTGACCGGTTTTCGAACCCACGACTTCTAGTGCGGAGCTCTGTGCCTGTGGTTCATCAGCTCTTGTGACTGTTGGTTTCGAATGATGATTCCTAGATCAATCAATACGTAAAACATGGCGTGTGCATAAATACATATTTTCACGTTTTACAGCTTTGTTTTTGATTTCTGTGGAAATTGTTAGGCATCAAATAAACTCACTAACAAACTCTGTTACTATCCTAATCGTCAGAAAAATTACAAACAAACTGTAGAACTATTAACATTGTTTAACTGATACTTCGGACAAAAAGCAAACCGCTGAAAAATAATAAACGAAATGGTTCAAGAGTCAGTGGAAAAGGTTAGAGAATGAAAAAAAAAATGCGTTTTTTCACTGATTCGTCAAATAAAATTAACTTAAGTGAATGTTTAGTAAGTCAGGTGCTGTTAACTGACACAAACAGTTAAATTTTCATTGATTGAGCTTTAGAGTTCAGACTTAATGGCAAGTGATAAGCATACCTGAGCCCCCATTTGCACGGATCTTCTATTATTAGCCAAACAAATTTTGTCAGTGGGCGAAATCATACTAGTCATTAACCAAATTTCATAGGTTACTTTCCGTTCCGCCTATTTTGGATAGTTACATAGAAATTTAAAACACTGTATGTCTCTCCGCACCCCCCTCCCCGCCAACCAGCTTCATAGTACTCTAGTACGCATTGTGAGATGAATTTCTAGATCAAAGTTCAGCTATCTTCTGCCGTATGTCCCGTTCGCAAGTGCACTGCGTATTGAAATGCACCGTGTCGAAAATGTATTCCAAAATAATTATATCAATGTAGATACTGCTCTGAATAGTGAGGCATTTTGCGAAAGACTTCTGTGAAATGACTACTGAATTCGGCACGGCATGGCGTACTTCTAGCATGCATTACTTGCTGTGTTTACCCGATTGTAGGAAATTTTCCCCAATTAAGCAGGAAAGTTTCGTTTTCATTTTATTAATTAGTTATCAGCGTGATTGTCAATTAATCCTCATACAGGCGTTATTATTTCCTAGTTGTCATATAATTCTTCTCTTAAATCTTACCTACTCTTCGTTTTATTCTTAGTTGTATAAAAATAACAAAATGTATATTGATATTTGAAATCTTATATACACGTTCCAATCACTTCACGTCTCGTTTCCAATAGATTATTTAAATACTGTGCCATTGGGTTGGAAAATCAGTAACGGGGAACGACTCGGCCGTAGCCTATAATTATAATCGAAGCGTTCTGTAATTCACCTAGATTGATATTGAAAGATATGGGAAACCGAAATCATGAAGTATAGACCTATGCTCAACCGATCTGCTGATGAGAGTCCGGCGTGACACCACGTTTGCCACTTCCTTGGTTTCAAGCAATGTCAGTTATGAACTTTAAAAATTTTTTATGTATGTTGTGTAGAAGAGTGTGTTACGGGTATAACTAAAGCGCTACAATCAAATTTTCCAATATATTTCCTGAAATGAATAATTACCATAAAATCAAATAATCTACTATGATGAGTGAGAAGACTTCGTCTTAGAGTCGAAGTTTAGCTGGGAAGTGAATCTGTGTTACGGTGTAAGTCTGAATAATTTATTTCAGTTTGTGGATTTAGTCTCACTGTACCTTTAGATAATGATCTGTTACCTACAGGCGAACACACGCGACACGTTCTATTGTGTTAGCGCCAAGTAAGAGAATTTCACTAGGAATCAGTACGGAAAATTTTAATCAGTAGGAAAAAAAAACTGTAGAATTTTTATTCCAGATGAGCAATTTCTACATATGTGTAGTCAAATTCGTTGCCTTGGAGCAATGTTTTAACACTTTGATTTTAGAGTGCAGTTCTGGAAATAAATCTCAAAATTACTCTTGGCTACCTTCCTTATGTGCCAAAATAATGTTGGTGTAAACCAGAGAAGAGCAAATATATTCCACGTAGATTGCAGTCTACCCGAATTCAGGGCGTTCTGGGGTCCATATTGAATGTATGACCAAGAAATTAATGTTGACTGTCATTGAGATTTCACTTGTTTAATATTACGGCAAAACAGACTGAAGTAAATAGTCTGACATGCTTTTATTTCCAACTGACTGTCGATTATATATTCAAATATTTGTTCTTTAACCCTTAAAAAATATTACATTTTGTGACCTCTTCACTTTACATCGTGTCCTTATTTTACATCACACATTGAATTTAGTGAGGGTAGTAATAAATCGTGAGTTAGATTTAATCGTTTCTTTTTTTTAAATTTCGTGTATGCGTTGGTATATCGACTCTATCCCCAGATGATTTTCTACGCAGTGCATTGCTTTGCCAGGGATCGACAGTGCTGTTAGGAAGGCCCTTCATGTGTGTGCATGTTTATGCGTATGGTACTCGTAAGATAAACTTAAGTCTTCCACCGAGTTTGTGGCTGCCTTTCATCACCAAACAGTATGATCGTATACACATTCACGTCACGTAAAAAAAGAACCTGCTTCCAAAGTTTGCTGGAACATAATCCAAGTTTCTCAATTTTTTCCCCGGAACTTCAAGTGCCTCTAGAAACCCTCAGGAAGTCTTTCGTGATGTGTTATCTAACTTCCATACCTAAACTATGTATTGGAAAATGTGATCAGAGTGAAAAAGTACTTTATAATTTACTCATGTCTTAAAGAACTTGACGGAATACTTTTTATATGCTTTAGGAAAACAGCACTCCATGGTCTGTTATTAACTCGCGTTAGAAACACTAATCATTTTTTAACGTATTGTTAAAACAGAATAACTCTACAAATGTATGTACTCCTTGAAGTCTACTGGAGCGAATACATAATTGTAAGTCATGTAACTGGTAACAAAATTAAAAGTACCAAAGATACATTTAAAAAAATACTTTACTAAACAACGCCAATTTCATGCAGGCCGGCTTGCAGTCACAAGATACGAGAAAGTTCTGTGCAAAATAAAGGAAAAATAAACAACCTCAATTTCTTAAAACTTTACTCAGTGCAAATAAATTTTTTTTGTAACACTTTTACAACATTTAAATTGTAGTATTCTCTGATTAGCAAGTGCAGGTTATAACCTAGGCATGTTGCATAAATAGTGATTGGGAACGGTACTTGAATTAACCATCGGGTATAATGTAGTGAAGAAACGTTTTTGTGGTAGCACAACCTTGTAATAATTGTTTTTACAAAGCATTTCACATGTCCGTTGCAGGCTTGCTTTGTGTAATAGAATAACTGGAGATGTCACGACAAACACAAACTTTCCATTGTACAATTTAAAATTTACATGTGTCACCCCCTACTAGAATTAAAAGCTTGTATGTTTAATGGAAAATCATTATAGTTGCTCAGACATATGCCCTTCTACAGTAAATATCTTTCGTCCGTTATCCATTAGATGTGCCTCAAAATATGATTATATTGTACTGCAAATATTTAGGTTAGACTAACAAGAATGGGCACGTACCATTCTGATTTACATACATTTCTTACTGACAAAAATATTTAATTCAGAATAGTAAGAGTAAAGTATAAACTGTGATCTTAGTGCTCTCAAGAAGATTCATAACGAGACAGCCATTTAGAAAGTAAGTAACTTATACATTAAATATTTTTATAAATCATGCTGTTTGTAACAGTATTAATGATATGTTAATTTATCGACACTTCTTTGGAAGTTTCTGAAATGTAATAACAAAAGTATTTGTTTTCAGAAATCGCTAGCATACAGAATTAGGGACAAAATCTACAAGTGCAGTTTTATTTTATTTCTCACCTGGGTACTGTTAGCGTACAAGGACTGGTTGGCATGGGGATATCACATGATATGTATCCAAAACATTTATACCAAAGCCATTTAGAGATAATACAATGTTCTACGAATTTCACGTGTGGCTGTGGTAGTCCACATTAGTTCTTTCGTGTGCCAAAACTGGCTGCAATCATTTGAGTAGTTCTGGAGCTGCGATATAAAATCTTAATCCTTGAAGGTACGCTGTCATCTAACAAAGTAACAATATACATAACAGGCACAGCCAGCGTACCAAGTTTTATATATATATATATATATATATATATATATATATATATATATATATATATATATATATATATATATATATAACCAATTTAATATGCATATATATAACAGACATTTTGAAGATAAGTACCTGAACTACTAAGAGATCTTATGTGGATAAATAAATCTGTCATACTACTACGTGTATGCTCAATTTGGCAGGAGACGTTTCTGTATTTCCCTATATATGATGGAAGAGCTTTTACTTTTCAAGAGACGCTATCGCCCAAAATTGTTGTCAGAAGAAGCTGTGAATCACTGAACTTTATAATTGTAAAATTTTAAACTGGTATACCAACTTCATATGAAATTTGTGTAAATCTTCAGTTTTTATGGTATTCTAATCTAATATATTCATATGACCGCTATTTTGAAAGTAGCTGTCTAATATACCTACCAGTTCCATTGTTTTTTTTACGTTGACTTGCAATAGATTTATTTGTACGAATATCAAATTTGGGAGGAGTTGGTTGATTGGTTCGTGAGATATGACGTTAGATATTTATTTACTGAAGTGGCTCTACGTTCGAAAATGGCGGATGAACGAGGACGAGTTTTTGTATTTAATGCTGACAAGGTGTACAGTCGACACAACAGTTTTGGTTCAGGTTTATTGAATAGCTCCTGAGATACGACATAGCACGCAAAGAATTTTAAATGGCCGCCATTCCGAAAGCATTAATTCTTTATGCTAGAATATTATGAGTCGAGTGTCCGTACTAAGTACTGTTAATTGTACTGAGTTTGGTGAAAATCGGTGAACTGGTTAAAATGTTTTAGGGGTGAGGTACTTACAGACCACAGACACACATATGACAGGATAACTCTGTTTTTAAGATCCTTTCCGAAGGAAAGACAGAGTCATTAATTTTGAAAATCCCATTAAAAGAGTAGTGTTTAAAGCGGTGATACCCTGCAGAATGTTTTTCTGTAGTCTTTAAGGAAGAATTGGCGCAGAAGTAAAATATAAATTTTTGTAACGATTTTAGAGTCACTTTGTCGTTACTAGGTCCATAGCAGCTAAATTAATTTTGCTCTTTGGTGTGAATAAATAAACTATATAAATAAAACAGGTTTTTTAATTCTCACATACCCGCGAATAATGCAAAATATCAAAACATGCAAAACTTAATTGTATGTGAGTTATCTATGAGTGTCATTGTAGTCGGTGAAACATCTTAAATGAAAGCCAATCAAAAATATTATGTTAGAATTGACTTTAGAGACAGCATACTTGTTCGACCATAGATTTTCTACGAAGAAAGATTATTTTAGAGTAATCTTCTACGCGTATTACTTCAATCTGGTCGAGCAAAGGTCCCTTTTAGCATAGAGCGTAATTTTGTAAAAAAAATAATACATTCTGTGGTAGGCCTAAATTATGTACTTAAGTGAATATCATGGCGTAAATATGCTAGCGTGCCTTTTTCATATCCGACCCCTTCGTCTGCAGTCTCCAAAACCAAGGTTCCTTCAGTGGTTTACATCTGACCACATTCAACACAAAAGCAACAAAATCAGGAAAGTAGTTATCTAAGATCACATTTTTCGAAACGCGTGAAATGACAGCTGCCGAGAGCATTCAGCGGCGAGATGCAAGACTGGCGGGAGAGATTATAAGACATACTTTTCAAACCACCTCTCCCTTTCCATTTCATTCGCACTCTTCTCTCTCGCCCCCCCCCCCTTCTCCCTTTTTCTTTCTCCCTGCCTTCCTTGCACGTCTGAGAAGGAAGTGAAGTTCGCGACAAGATCCCCTACCTTCATTCCGCCATATGACGTCTGGAACCTGAGCTTGCTACTTGCTTATTCTATGGCTTATGTTGACGAGCATCCCTAACATACGCCTCTGCCTGCCTAAGGCTGTTTTTAGTTATGACACACTAAGGGCGGGAGCAACATGCGTATTGAATATCCTGTCGCCTCTGTAGGCAAAACGTAGAACTGGCGTACTGAATTTACGCAGCGTCCTACCATGGATTTGTTTCCGTTGACTCTGCAATTGGCATAGGCCTAATAGATATGTGTCCATAACTTAGATAGGCACCAAATACTACTTAAATTTTTTCTCTAGGGACTGTCTTATTTAAACCCCAGGTTAACCCATTTTCATCCTTAAGAATAATACACTTAAGGGAACAATACAGAAACTGAGGGTTAGATACCTACATGGAAGGTTTCGTTAATGTCGTTAGTATCGAAGTCCACGGCAGAATGCTAAGTAGGCCTAATTTTGCAATACAGGACATTATTCTAAATGCACCACCACGTCTAAAGTGGGTCGCCTTTATGGGGCTGTTCTAAGTTCAGTTAAGAGATTTAAGGGATTTTTAACAACTGTGTTTTAGCGCTTTTTACATTTTCTTGTAGGCACTGGAACAAAGGAGCGCAAGGGCCAAATTGCCTCTCGTATAAAGTGCTTCACTGCCTCTTGTACAAGGCAACGAACTGAGGTGCAGTTATTTTGCAGTGCAGACTGTAACCATGCTTCTTTAAGCGGCGACCCTGACATTTAACTGGAATAAAGTGTTTGGAGAAGTTTAAAACAAATCACCTATACAGCTTCCGTTTAGTCTCACTAATGTGTTTTTTCATCCAGATGTACAAAACACAGAATATCACCTTACTTCCACCAATTTACTCAAGGATTCCAAAATTGTCGTTCCCATATTCTTTTGAACAGATTTTATTTTTTGTAACAAAGACAATTGCGAATTAATTAAGCTTTTTTCTATAGAACAAACAATTGTTTTTTTTTCAATTCATTACAACTTAATTCACGCTTCGGATACGCAGGCAGTTATATCTCACTGTACTATTCAAAAACGTAAGCCTTAGGCCGTGTCTCAATTGGCCCAGAGAGCTCTCTCTCATATTCTCGCTCTCGCGACGTCATTATGACGTCAGAGAGAACGCTCTCTTTTCGTCTCAATTTTCCACAGAGAGTGCGAAAGAGCGAGAGTACAGAAAGGGCACGAAATTGTATACTCGCTGGCGCTCTCTCGCAGGCACTATATTTGTTTACATTATTTCCGTGTTTGAATAAGGTTAGTAGCTTTCTGGGCCAAACCACGTTGTATTTGAACTGTATGTGTATAATTTCAACTTTTTTAAACACCGAAATGACTTACACAACATGTATTTATAAAAATATAAATACAGATTTCTGACTAAGTATGGTTTTTTTTGTCACTTTGCTGTAACATGGCGGTAAAATATAAAACGAAAATATTAGTATTTTATGCGATAATGATTATTCTGGTAGTGCTATAATTATTTGTGAATTATTTTGAACGCACATAAATTATTTACAATAGCTATGACCGCGATTTTAGCGTAACATGATTTCCTGCCTGTTGGCATCAGCTGTTTGCCTGACGTCGGAGAGAAATGAGAGAGTGGTTGTCCCAATTCCCAGAGCGAGAGCACGAGAGAGCGCGAAGCAATGCTCTCGCCAGGTTGTGCAAAAGAGTCCTCTCTCTCTCTCTCTCTCTCTTTCGATAGAGAGAGAGAGTATTATTTAAATTGAGACACGGCCTTAGTTAAAGACATAAGTGATGGTCGAACTACTCGCCTCCCACCTATGCGAACCGGGTTCGATTCTCGGCTGAACGGCTCCCGGATTCTCGTATGTGAGAATCGTGCCGGACGATGTCGCTGTTCGGCGGGTTTTATCGGGGACCGCCCGTTTCCCTTGCTACTTCATCCTGTCGTTGCTCCACACTCACCTCGTCTCACCCTCATCGGCTCTCAAGACCTCGATGTTGAGAGCTTCCCAAATATCTGCACTCCACTCCTCTTTGATGCCAGTAAACATGTACCGTCCTCAAGGTGTTAAACTGGTGTGACAGAAACACGCAAAGCGTTACGCTTCAAAAGGAGCCGCTAGCTTTAATAGCAGTTGCGGGTGCATCTGTCTTAGGGTGTAGTCAAGACCGCTTCAAAAGGAGCCGCTAGCTTTAATAGCAGTTGCGGGTGCATCTGTCTTAGGGTGTAGTGAAGACTGCGGACACTTGCGCTGTACTGCGTCACAAAGCAAGTGCGGCGGTTTCCTTTGAAGTTAACGAACTCTGTCGCTCACTGGCCGCGCAAAGCGGGGGAGACGGGCCTCGGGCCTGATTGGCTGTCACACGATACCAAATAATTCCCCATTGGTCGGGCCGCAGTCTGGTAAGTTAGTCTCGAGGAACTGATAAGAGCAAGCTACGTTTCCACATCTTGCTGGCGCGTGTGGCTCAGTACACGACACAATCTCACCTCTTAATTCTTAAGTATAGTGTATTCGCCGGACAACACAACAAAACCGCTGGTAAGAAATATTTTTCATACAAAATATCATTACAACTGAGTGTGCACGAATTTGGTGCGTCGTCCTTTGGTGTAATCTTCTACACTTAGTTCAGCTTAGTTTGAACGAGGCGGAGGAATATCCTGGAAGTAGAACTTTATCAGGGCTTCAGAAAAGTATGACGTAACCGTGAATGGATTATGCTTTGTGACATTGTGGATATGGAAATTCAGTTCTGTGACTAACAATCAGCTTTGAGCTTGCAGTGTGGAAACTCGTTAACCACACAAAAAGTGATTATAATATATTAAACTGGTTTACCTGTATACTCTCTTCACGATAAAATGAGCACTTTTGAGACCACCAAAAATAATTACTGTCCCTTACCTGTATATAAGCTACAATACACACAGTGGCAAGCAGGCTAGTAACTTGGCGGCGAATTTAAAAAATGGCTCTAAGTACCGACGTTTTATGGGTAGTGTATAATATTTAAATTTATGGCAGATCAAGTTGGCGTTTTACTGTATACAATTTATAGTACGAGCAGAAAAGTGTATGTTAAGTAGGATTTTTGAAAATGGTCAATTAACGGTAAACAGCGTAGAGGTAAACGAAATTAAATCTCGTTGGATTTAAAATTTTCTTACCAAAATTATATTTTTATGAGCAAATAAGCCGGAATCGAAATATGGCTGCCAGACTTCGTTACACGACAGGATATTTCGCGTTTTCCTTTACGAAGCAGTTTTCTTGTTTGATATTCTATACTATCGATTACCTGGTCATCATCAACCCAAAAATTCTTCGGCACGTAAGCACGGTAAGCCACGGTTGCCTCCCGTTTCGAGGAATCAATTCATGGATAACTACACAAGCTCTTTATAAAAGTAAATTTTTTGTTTTCTACTGTTTTCTGGAGGTCGTATTTTACTGGCTACATTACCGAATCGAAAGGGCATTAGGTTTTTTTTTTTTCCTGAGCCTCCAGTGCTCTTGTTTCAGGGCGAGCTAATGTATAACGCAGATAGCCTATACGTAGGACTTTTCGTGAAAAAAATCGGAGTACAAAGTAGACTTCAATACAATATATACACCTCGGCTGTTGTACCTCCATTGGCTACTGGTGCAGTTTCCTCATTTGACCGAGCCGCTCAGGATTCCGGAATCCGACACTGAACCTTCGTGATTCGTGCACGGACCAGAGCATGCCTCAGCCAATCAAAAACCCGGGAAAACTCCCCAGTGTTTTGAACTGTATCTTGTCTAGAAATCTTTACTCGAAATGTCACTGCCTCTACCTATATAAGGCAAATTTATAACTACTGGCTAAAATACAGTAGAAGTGAGTGAAGAGATTTGGGTGGTTCTTACAACGAAAACTTGAAAGCCGATGAGGGTGATTGAGGTGAGTATGGAGCAGCTTGAATGAAGGAGGAAGAGAAACGGAAGATCCCGAGAAAACCCGCCGACCAGCGGCATCGTCCGGCAATATTCCCTCATGCGAAAATCTGGGAGTGACCCGGACGGGGATTGAACTCGGTTTACCTTGGTGGGAATGCAGTAGAAGAGTATTTCGACTAAATTATGCTAAAAAGAAGTTTCCATTGACAAGGTCGTCATGGATACTGAGGGTCGGATAATAATTGCGAGTAAACGATGGATGGATGTGCCACGCTGACTGTATGTGTGAGTTTTGTTATATTGAAATGTTAAGCTACCGTTTGGTTAGCATATATAAAAGCGAATGCATTAAAAAACCCGATTACACTCATTGTCATGAAATTTGCGAACCAAGAAGAAACAGTTGGATTCAAAGGTTTTATTTGTGTGAATGTACATTCAGAATATAGAAGTGATTACAATTTCATTCTATCATAACGTTACCCCAAACTCTAGCGGCGCATAGCAAGATCATCGTAGATTTTTCTGTGATAGACATCCAGAAAAACTTCTATAAGAGATGCGGCTGTAATGAAGCTGCCACATGCCACTGGATGGCAGGCAATGAAACCGTTGGCTCTGTTCGTGCCTGGAAATCAAACGATCATCACCCCTGGTCGCCTGTTGTGTTCGTCCATACGCAACCGGCAGAGTATGGGTGTATTAACATGTCTATTGCCACTGTTAAAGTCGACTCTAAATAGCGGACTCTCCGAATGACGGTATTACGGCGTGTTTCTTGCAGCAATACAATCCAGTCCCTCTTAATCTCCGTCAGTTTCTCGTACGGCTTTTCGTACGTTTTCTCGGCAAGTCTACCGCTCATTAACCATGCTTGGCAAGTGTTGTGCATTATTACATCACATGCACCTTTCTGAGGACTGTTTAAATGTACCTACACGCTGTTCACGGTAAAGTGAGCACTTTTAAGGTCCTCTCATTTGGAATAATAATCAATAAATATATTTTATATTAGCTTTAGACGTTAACTTCAGAGTGCTATGGAATATGCATACTGTGTTTATTACTTAAATGGTAATATTTATTTTAAAAAGTGGCTAAAGGATTAAATATGGCTGAAAGGAAAAAGTAACTAGGGCCTCACTTTCCCGTGCACAGACTATATAGGAAGAACGAGAGCAGCGCCATTGCACTTCTGTGCACGTGCCATCGCATAAAATTGAAATATTTTGCATGTCATCCACCGATGTGACTAACCAGCTACCGAATAATTTGTTAAGGGCGCGCAGATTTTTGTATATAATTTTATTTGCCAAGAATACTTTGAGTAGAAACTATTAAAAGGAAAATATTCTTGGTAGTAAACTGTGCCAGCTAGAGCATATACTTTTGAATGCGTCGTCTTATAAAAATTGTCCAAGAGCAAATTATATCCAGCAGGAAAGATAAACATAATAAAAAGCGTAGTTTCCAGAAATGTTTATTTCCGTATGTTTCGTAATGAGTATTTAGTCTTGGTCTAGATTTTACAGTCCTTTTACCTGTAGTAGGCTCTTCTTTCTAGCTCGCAAAGCAAAGCCGTCTTTTCAACTGAGAAATCTGAATAAATATGTGCGTATGATAGAGAGACGAACATCTCAACATTAACGAAAATGCCATACCTTGCAGTTCAGAGAGGAGTACGAAATGTTTGCCTAGAATTCTACAAGCTCTGTTGGTACAGTACCTGCAGAGCAAGTACGGCAATTCTCTGCATGTTTATTGTTTCACCTTCTATACGGCACCGCGTGTTTGAACAAGCCAGGCCCTCCGAGATTAAACGGAAATTTAAGTTACGTAGCTAATTATTTCTAGCTTACGTACGCAAAGAGCAATGTAAGGTTAGCTCTCATATATTCGTATCTACTCTAGTATTAACGTTTCAAGCGAACCTTGTCATACGTAGTGCTAGTGCCTGAACATATTTGAAAATAATTATTTATGATTTATTCTTCTGTTATCGTCTAAACACGAAACGGTGACACACACACACTACCTAAAACGAAACTCTTGCGAGGAAATAGGCATAAAAAAGAGTATTTGTAAAATTCAAGTACTGTATAAACATTCAAATGGAACCGGAATAAGTTTTGACAATAAACATTGTTCGAATAAAAAATATTTCCTTAACGCCGGTCTTCGTTAATACTTACTACAACTTTTACTAGCGTTACACCATTTACCAACAAAAGTCAACATGTCCTTTTGAGGGATTTATGTCACCATCTTTACCTAAAAGAATTCAGGAGGTACTGCACGAGCGTGTTAAGTATTTTGTCAGAATTGAAAGAAAAAAAAAAGTGTTGAATAGATACTCAGAAGGGAGGTATTGAATAATTGTATCAGTACTTGCGTGAAATGGAAATGTAAAATAACTTAATGATAAATATCTCTCCGATCAGAAAAGAACTAGAGATCTCCCTAAAACAAACCAAATATGCTATCCCCAGACAAAATGCCTCACATGTGGCGGAATATACACAATTGACTAATGAAACTAAGCAGAGTTTTAAAACATTTCAACATTCGCAAAGTATACACATATATACAAATATATGATAACTAATTAATTAATTTGAAAAACAACTCAATAATCACAAACGCGAGGGATTTATTCACGGATATTGGGTAAGACGGAGATAAGATATACGTATGGCAATAATTAGTGTGTTTAATGTATACTGAGATCAAGGAATATTTTTAAGCCAGTTTAGAAGTTCATGTATATATATTCTTGTACTATCATTGTAAAAAAATGTTTACTGATTTGGTGAATTATTGTTACGCTGTGGTATTCACGACGATATCAATTTGTAGATTTCAGCACAACTAAATTTGTTATTAAGTTATGTCTTAATAAATACCAATTTTAACAGAAGCATCATAATATTATATCCTTATCGACTGCCTTTTTTTAAATTCCAAAATATCATCTTGTTGGTAGGGAGTTAACAAGATCGTGTTAGGTGCAACAGAACTAACGCCATTACCTATTAAATTAAAGGTCAGAATCTAACCTATGGCATCTTTTCCGAGCAAGATTTTTGATCGACACAACATCGTGTGAAGGCATATCGATGAATTTATAAATAATAAACAAAATATATTGCTTATCTATTCCATAACTTCAACCATTACGTGAACTTCTTTTCGTATTTATGAAAGTTTCCAACACTGGCATACAAATTTCCAGCCGAAATTCAACAAAGAGCGAATGATGTGTGTAATCAGCCTACTTTCTTCTACAAATGTACGCCAATCGCTTTGATGAACACCTCAAAAGCCTAGACAGTAGGATAGAAAAATGGCTAGATGAAGAAATTTTGTACCAAATTTGGTAGTACCCGGTCGAGAACTTCATGAGATATTGTTGTCTGCCTACAACAATAAAGTTTTAATGGCAGAAACGTACAGGACAGCAAATATTTAAAGCAATTGCTTTGAAAATTTAACGTGCAAAGTAGAAACTTCAGTACACCATTATGGAGTTACGTCATCTTAGTACTAGGTATATGGAATACAAGATTATACAAGATTAGCGTCGCCGCGTTGAAAACAAGAGACAACTGTATAACAGTTACGTAACTGTCCGTAACATTGAACGAAAAATGTAGCGGGAATCGATTGAGAAGCTACCGAGACACGACATTTCATTTAAAATTTCCGATGCCATTTTTTTAACGCGACATACTACAGAAGTGGTGAATTGGTGTATTTCATTCACACAATAAAAAATTTCAGTATTTCAGTCTAAGTTTATATCGGATTATTTCTTCCACAAACAAAATACGTAATGAATTTCGTAACGGGCAGAAACGGTACGAGGAAACGTAGTTTACATAATAAGAAATTCTACAAATTTAGAGTGACCCACTGGAGTACTGCTTGCATGGCTAAATTGGCAGTAGGTGATTAATTGGCTCTTGGGATATAATGGAGTACTTTATTTTTTTCAGTGCATTACAATCTACAAAACGACCGTGAAAAAGGACACCGTTAGCTCATTTAACAATCGCAGTATTTATAGAGAGAATACCAAATTTCGTTGTAATGGTTTTATGACTATAAAAATGTGACATAAAAGCTTGACGTATATCTAAGGCGCCATTTTTAAAATAAGTACGGGATCTATTATATAATTATATGTGGTTATAGCAGTCCGCCATAGCGCTATTCGTGTGGTAAATTTTGCTGTTTTCGGTGGACTAATTCCCTAGATATATGAAAACATTTTTATTCTTCCGAGGGAGCTGTGTTACATATTGTGGCTGGTAAAACAGGCAGTGAATACGAACGATTAATGCTCACAAAAGTTAGACATACTCTTATCGTAACATGCCTCGTTTATGTCGGATTGTTCAGGAGATAGGGAATTAGAACCTAAAATATTTATCTCGCTACAATTTTCTCAAAAAACGCCACTGATGTACTAAAGTTATACATTTCCAGGGAGTACAGTACTGTCTGCATGCCAAGTTTTGCAGGAATCGGTTGAGTGGTACTCGAATGACGTAAAAGATCTGTGTATTCAGACGGCGCACTAGTAGACTAGTGAGAACAAAGTCTCTATAGGCTGTTCACTGTAAAGCGAGCTCTTTGAAATACGTCTCATCTGGAATAATAGTGAATAAAATTATTTCAGTTTAGCTTCAGACATTTACTTCCAAGTGCGGTGGAATATACACACTTTTTTTGTTATTTACGTGGCAATATTTAATTTAAAACGTGGCCAATGGAATAAATATGACTGAAAGTAAAAACTAACCAGGGTCTAAAATGTGCTTACTATACCGTAAACAGCCTATAAGTGCAAATCTGACAATGTGTACTACTGTCTGCATACAAATGTTGACGACTGAAATTTGTTGAACATCTCCTGAAATATGATATATCATCAAAAAAATTTTAATTGGCCGTCAATTTGAAAATATTATCCGGAAAAAAAATCGAAAATCATAAAACTTGGGTGCTGTAAAGCACCGAATACGGTGATAATTCGGTGAAAATGGTGAAAACATTTTAGGAACACGCGCACATACGTTCATAGTCAGGATGGTGATCTCAAAAGCCTTTCTTTCCCTCCTTCGGAAACTACTAAAAAAATTATGTGATCGAACAGCAACATGGGTATTTTTAGGTCAAATTAATTCTGCTTTACTTGACTGTATCCTATTAGCATTAAGACGTGGCCAGAGGAAATTTGCCAAGATATCAAAGCTCGCATTTAAATAAACAATGTGACAGCTTTTGAGTGCAAGTCAACTGGTTTTGACAGCTATTTTGTCAAAGATGTTGTTCACTTGTGGGACTCGGAAATTGGTCAGAGCGTAGTTAGCAAACGCTTCATAACGTATATCCTTTCTACGGACATCGCCACAGCTGGAAACATGTGCGCAGTTGAAGCGGACGCTTCTGTGTTTGAGCCCTACGTCTTCTGCATTGTCTATTCTCTGTTCTTTTCTTGACATTGTATTGGGTTCGACAACCCGATTTCTGCGTTGGCCGAAAGCGAAATTGAATGGATATTCCAATATATCTGCTATATGAACAGTTCATACAGAAAATCACACACCTGAACTCTATTTCATCATGTTTCACACTTCAGTTATGAATCGTTATCCTTTCGGTTGAAAACTGAAAATTTGTAGGCCTCTATCGAAAATTATAGCGGAATTATTGCTGATACATATATGTAGTTACACAAGTAGACCCAACAAACACGACAGGTACGAGCAAGATCAGGCTGGTTAAAGCTAGCCGACTAGATATGGCCTGCTGTCTTATGATGGAAGCGGGCCGATATAAATATGGGCTATCGGCTAATTGTTTGCTTATAGTGTCCAAAATATACTGGATTGGAACCGATAAGACAGAAAATGGATGCCTAACTGTTGGTGGGCCTGCGACGACTAGATGTCGCCACAATGCCCTCCCTGTGACGGTTGAATGTCGCCACGATTAGACGTCCCTACAATGCCGGGCATGTGACGGCTGGATGTCGCCACAATGCCGGGCCTGCGACGGCTGAATGTCACCACAATGCCGGGCCTGCGATGACTAGATGTCGTCACAATGCCGGCCCTGCTACAGCTGGATGTCGCCACAATGCAGGGACTGCGACGACTACATATCGCCACGATGCCGGCCCTGCGAACGCTGGATGTCGCCACAATGCCGGCCCTGCGACGGCTGGATGTCGCCACAATGCCAGTCATGCGACGGCTGGATGTCGCCACGATGCCGGGCCTACGACGAGTAGATGTCGCCACAATGCCAACCCTGCAATGGCTGGATGTCGCCACCACGCCGGCCCTGCGACGACTAGATCTTGCCACGATACCGGGCATGCGACGACTAGATTTCGCCACAATGCCGGACCTGCGACGACTAGATGTCGCTACAATGCCGGCCCTGCGACGAGTAGATGTCGCCACAATGCCGACCCTGAAATGGCTGGGTGTCGCCACGATGACGGCCCTGCGATAGCTGGATGTAGCGACGATGCTGTGTATGCGACGACTAGATGTCGCCACAATGCCGGCCCTACGAGGGCTGGATGTCGCCACAAAGCCTGGCCTGTGACGACTAGATGTCACCACAAAGCCTGGCCTGCGACGACTAAACGTCGCCACGATGCCTGGCCTACGATGGTTGGGTGTCACCAGTATGCCAGGTGTGCAACGAGTGGATGTCACCACGATGCCGGATCTTTGGCGGCTTGATGTCGGCCGGTCTGTGGCGGCATGATGTTAAGACAATAAGCAGTATGACCACGCAAAAACTTTAATTTTTTTTATTTAAAATTTTACCAATTGATATTTACTCTTCACATGTATTCATTTCACTTACTTTAAACACATTATATGAAAATATTTTGCTTACTGAGTGCGGGAATCGAACCAATAAACTTGAGTTAACTGTCCAACATGCTAATCTATACTCCACAGAGTAAGTTTCTAATTCCTTCCAGTCATTAAAAATATATCATGATACAAACTACTATAAAGGACTGTTTAAATTCCATGAAAATTTAAAAAATAATTTTAAAACATTTATTATTTAACATTAATTTCTTCTGAGGCTTGCAAACAAAATAGTTTTTGTTAATTTTGAATATATCTGTTGCATGGTTGTACAAATTAAAAATTTCGTAAAGTATAAGAGTGTCATTGGCTATCAAGTGACACATATATAATAAGAAAAAGACCAACCATATATATTTAAAAAATTGTTGAAAATAAATGTACTTTAGCATATTTTTAACATTTTTTAAAAATATGTATGAAATATTAATTGGTGATTACTTATATGCCAAGCAGTAGCCCATAGCATTAGTTTATGTTGACTTTACTTTTTATTTCGATGAAAAAAATTTACGTTCGGCTAAGAAAAGTAAACCTTGTTTTGAAAGCAGTAGGTTCGGAATTTTCTGGATTGTATAGGCCTATATCGTAATTTTTGTTAGCCCGTGATGTGAATATATTCCTGTTTAAGGTTTTCCACATTTTATTTCGTATCACGCATGTCTGAGGTAGTAAACATATATATATATATATATATATATATATATATATATATATATATATATATATATAACACACATATACACATTTATGATGATTCACAGTACCCTTATCACCCCCTTTTCTCGGAAACAACACGGCACCGAGGGTTCGCGAAGAAAAAGGTGTGATAACTATACCCTATATGAAGCATCGATTGGTAGTAGTCGCACTCCCCCCGAACATTCCAAAGGTAGGGTATGAGGGGTGAGCTTTGAAATTGCAAATGGGAATGTGGATCGTACAAGGTATCGTTGGATAGTTCGTATAAAAGGAAACAAGATTTACTAAGACACTTTTTTTTTGACGTGCATAGTTTACTCACAGTAAATTAAATCATCTAAGCATATAGTCTGTGACGTGCGTAATTTACGCACAATGAAAACTGATCTCAAAGGTAGTTTACTTACTGCAATCCAGGGGAAATCAACGAAACATGTTTTTGTACGTACCTTCTGTATGTACGAAGGAAAGGACATCAGGTGTATTGTAAATACCAGTATGGTGAGACAGAACTACCGTGAACTGGGAACTGGGAACACTCATTCGCACACAGAACTCTTCATAAGTGTTCTAAATGTCTACCATCCTGTATCAGACACGACTTTGCTCTCCGTCTTACATTCGCAGATTCTCGGCGGACCCCAGCATTGATGAGATAACCACATGCTGTTCTGATTCTATCACGTAATGATGTCGGAGTTTCTGTAGAAGGTTTTGAAGAGCGCTCCAGTTTGTTGGCTGCGTTTTTCGTCTCCATCCACTAATCCATCAATGTCATTCGCTCGTGCGAGCTCCAGGACGACGTGTGTAGCGTACTTGTTTCACATACTAGTGTAGACGATTCAGCTCACTCTGTAAAAATAATGTCCTTCATTTTACGGAAAAGTGCTGGTAAAGATTTATCCAGAGGTGTCCGTGAACTCTCTGTAAAATTACGGTCACATTGATTTTCAAAAACGAACTTTCAGTAAATTTCACGGAACCTCTCTCTCCGTTAATTTTCTAATTAGTTTTCTATACTTCTAGTTTAAAATCAAAAGAAATTATGAAAAACTTAACAGTTCGCAGGCTTCCGCAGCCTTTATTGTCAAAATATTTGCTTCTGGGTAGCAGCCGTGTCACCTTCAGAAAGTAACAGTTCTTGCTGCTGCTACTTCGTCCTGAAGATGGAGGCTGCGATGCCTTTTGAAACGTCGGAAAGGAAAACGACAGTGACGCGATTACTATCCACAAACCATAATTTTGCATAGTGGAAAAAAGTCTTTAATCTTCGTTATGTGGTGGGTGTTCTATTGTGTTTAAAAATATATATTTAAAAAAGTTAAAATATTTTATACTTGAGCAAGATTTGAACGCGAGTCAAAAAACTCGCAAATCCACAACTCTAGCCACTCACTTACAACTATTAAATAAGGTCTATGGTAATACTTTTGTATTTCGTATAAGACTCGCATAAGCAACTTTTTCAGTTTATATATTAAATCTAGTGTATTTCAAGTGTTGCTAAATGTTCCAGGCGCCTGATGCCACTTTTTAATGTTCGAAATATAAGGTAATTTCGGGTGAAACGCCCCACCGGGAGAGATACCTCAATCGACGTATTTTTCGAAGTACTCGCTAAATCACTCCTGTCTCCAGTACGCCCCTTTGGCCGAAGTGAAAAGGAGCCACGGTAAAAGTTTCGTCCGTTTAAAAGTATTTTCACGTGTTTTACAACACGAATTGTGGTACGTTACAGCATTTTACTCACTTGTTATAAGACAAAAGTTTAAACATTTGTGTGGGATTTGTTTCCTCGGGTATAAATTGATATGTAATCAACCAGAACGCACACTGAAGATTTCGTAGTTACTGTTGGTGTCATGACAGCTATGTTTGTAACCGTATTATCCCATGCTCCCGCTGGGGAATCTCTCTCAGACTAAAGGACAGACGCCCCACTTACACTTGGGAGAGATGCCCCGCCGATTTTTTTAAAATTTTTAACTTTTTTTTCTGAAAATACACAAGTAGTTTTATTTTGAAGAAGTGCCTTTTGGAGCGTCTTAATAACATAGGCCTAACTAATGAGTATTTAACTTTTTCATCAACAATTCCAAGAAAGTTTACCTATTTACTATAAGATAATTTGTATTACCTTATTTTGTGTACAGTTATGCCTACCGAATATAAATGTCAGAAAACTGGAGCAGCCCGAGGGACATGGACATAAGATAATTTGAAAGAAGCAATGGCCAGACTACAAGCAGGAGAAATCGGAGTGAATGAAGCTGCAAGGTAATATGGCATTCCCTCTCGAACTCTTCGACGCCGGAAACAGTCTGGCTACATGGTGAAGCTTCCTTTTGGTCCACAGGGTGTGCTTGGAACTGAAAATGAGAAATGTCTTGTTAGACATATTCAACACCTGAAAAAAAACTGGTTTTGCACATACCTGGGAAAACACCAGATCTTTAGCTTATAAATTTGCCGACACACTTGGACCACATCATCGGTTCAATTCAGAGACTTAAATGACTGGCTATAATTGGTTACAGTATTTTTAAGGCGGAATCTGGAACTGAGTATCAGGCAATCTCAAGGATTATCTGTAGCAAGAAGCGACGGTTTGAACAGAGAAGCAGTTAGAAAGTTTTTTCAACTTTTGTCAGAAGTTTATGAAGAATATGACTTTTACACAAAACCAGGGCATGTGTTTAACATGGACGACACAGGCCTCAAACTCAACAATTTCGCAGGCAAGGTTATTGCCACCAAAGGTTCTAAGGATGTGCACGTATTGAGATCTACTGAAAGAGGAGAAAATGTGTCAACAATAGCTTGTTGCAAAGCCGAGGGGCAATTTATTCCTCCTGCAATAATTTTCAAGGGTGTTCGAGAAAAGAAGGAATTTTCTGATGGGCTTCTTCCTGGGACTTTGGTTTTAACGAATGAAAAATCGCCATATACCAGCACTGAGATTTGTCTCAAATCGTTGCAAAACCATTTTGTCGCCCGGAAACCTGGCGGAAAGACTCTCCTGCTTCTCGATGGACATGATTCTCTTGTCAATGGTTATGAGTTGCTTGAATTTGCTAACTAGCATGACATAATTATATGTCTTCCGAGTCACACCAAGCAAGTTCTACAACCACTAGACCACTCTTCCTTTAAGCCTTTGAAACACTACTTCAAAGAAGAAGCCAGCAAGTGGATTCTCCATCATCCAGGACGAACGATTTCTCGGATTCAGGTTGGCGATTTGATTGGCAGGGCTTGGAACAAAGGCACTACAGTAAATACCGCGGTTAATGGATTCAGAAAAACAGAAAATGAGCGAAATAAATACTTTTTGTAGCAGGAACACAGGATTTCATAATTTACTCAATATTTTATGTTTCTCTGAGTTGTGCGTATAAGACGGACACATTACAATAACAACCATAATAACATTGCTGTAAAATAAAATTCCAGTAAAATATATGTAATTCTTTACATACGAACTAGAGCGTGGATTTTTTTAAAAACTGAATCTATTTTCGCAAATTAATTATAATATATTGATGTTCTACATTCAGTGTTATTAAAAGAACTAATACTAAGTCACGTGCTACAGCAAGTGATGACATAATAAATCTGTTGCGGGTTTTTTTACCTTGCGAGTGTTATAATTTTTTTACATTTAATTTTGAATTGATTTTAAGCAACAATAGAGCACTACTTTATGTTGCTAATACGGCAAGGGAGTAACTAGAGGACAAAAATCCATTCCCATGTGATATGAATTGGAATTTAAGGTGTGACCGTCGGATTATTCATCCCGCGCTGGTAGCTCTTCCCACTGCCTAGCACAGAATGCTCAGTCGAGTCGGGACTTAGATCTCCACAGGCGTAAGTGTGAAGGATTATCTAGGATTTTCTCAAGGGCTGTCGCCCCGGACGAAGCTTTTCTACAGCCAATCAGACGTCCGGCAGACACGCCAACTGTGGCGACAGCAATGATGTACGGGCGCTCAACAGCAGAGAGTGAGAAAGAACCTTTTAATGTCGCAGTCACCATAAATAGAGGAGCAGGTAAGGTTGCTACACTGGAAAGTGTGTGATTTTGACTAATTTCGCCGGATTCACGCTGTTTTGGGTGACCTATGTGGCTGAAATTGAAAATGTGTTACTTTCGAATCACGACGTGACGTCCCAAATGTTTATCCCAGATTACCAACAGATTTGCATATATTTTTGATACATAAGCTTATGTTAATTTAGCACGTACAGACACGTGAGACAGTTCATATATTAAAAAGTACTTATTCATTGCCTCGTGGTTTTAAAGAATGTAATTTACCTTCGCGAACTTCTACTTCAACTCTTAAAGTAAAAAATTTTATCCTTCACCGTAGTCGGATATGCGAGGCCTATCGCGTCGTCTGGGGTCGCCGGGTCAGGTCACTGTGGGTCAGTCCAATCGAGACTCTGGTTTTAATAATTCTCCTACTGGGTATGTTAACGTGGACTTGCCATCGTTGTTGATAAAGTTAAAATATCCAGAGTAGATCTTAATTAATTGTTTCCTATTTTTCTTCAAAGGCAGAGGTGTGCTCTGGTATTAAATCTGTTACAATTCATGTCTTTAATCAAGACATATATCCCTTTGTCGGCTGTAGAGAAAAGCTAATGTCTATGGCTTAGATCACTGGAACATTGTTCTACGTGCAAGGGTTTCAGCATTAGAATCCCTGATAAAGAATGTATGTGTTCGTTTTGTTACCGTAAAATAAAATCGATTTAACTTTTGAACTGCTCTCATTTTTTAAACGCTTAAAATCATATTGATGCAAAGATTAGTGGTTGTAAAACACAACAATTATAGTGAAGGAAAGGAGAAGTTTGGATGCGTGTACGCATTTGGAAGCCTCCCTAATACGTGAATTGCATTCTAGTGTGTCTGAAATAAACGTTTATAAAATAAGCAGCTGATAATGTTTGCAGTGTTTTCAAACGAAACGAAATTACAAAATTCCAGAACACGACTTTCATCACATATTTTGAGCATTAATTTTAAGTGCTTCGGTATGGTCAAAAGCGGCATTTTCCAACAGCTGCATCTGAAATTACGATGACTGAATGTCTGAGATCTGCTACAGACTTCGTACTGATTAATTTATATGAACACCGCCCAAATTCCCATAGTCGTACGGAACACGACCATAAGACTATACCACAGTCAACAGCTTGCGTGTAACAGACCACGGGGCACTTGAAGCTCGCGCCTGTGTCTCACATTTCCCTCCCTTGTTTGTACCTCAAAAGCGGAAATAACCAAGAGCAGTGTAGCAAAATACATATAACAATCGAGAAATGTCAGGTTATCTTGGTTCCGAGCTGGAGCCGCCTCTTCTGGATGCAGGATCCGACTTCTCGTTGTACGTTTCAGTAGGGTTCTTCAGGGTCTCTCGAACTAGAGATCCTAAAGGCGAGATTTTTATTTATTTTTTAATTTTTGTGGTGGGTTAGAAGGTGCGCACCCTAAGATAGTAAGGTAATTACTAACCCTAGATAGGGAAGGAATGGGAGGAGGTAGGTGCATGCCAGGTCTGTGGCCTATTGCTCTATCTATCCGGGAAAGAATAGCTGACTAGATCGGCATACCTTAAGGTTAAAGAAGTACCAAGCCAGCGTTTATGGCGGGCGTGGCGATTCCCTCAGCGTAAACTGTAATATAGTTCCTATTAAGGTCGTGGTAAACCCGCGAGTCCACGGGTGGAAATCCATGACGATAGGAATGCTGAGCGGCATTGCCACACTAAAAAGGAAAATAAAGAAAACAAGCCTTGTACAAATGAAATGTTAGTGTACGAAGGCGAAAAGGGTAGACGAGCAGCGGGACACGTGATCCAGCAATAAAGAAAAATATTAGAAGACATTTCCTCCAGTGGTTGGTTTGCTGACCATCCTTTTGGGCAGGTTGGAGTTTCCACGACCGCCTTTCGTAGTTTATTGTCAAGGTCTTGTGGTCGTGCGAGATGGCAGACTGCGTGTGGCTTTGCTCGTGGGGCAGAGAGCACGCAGTCAACGGGGCAGGGTCGTAACATACATAGCTCCACCATTGCACAGCTGAAAAACGATTCTGTCACGAACAGTTTGCTGTGGGCATCAGTGATTCCTGGTGCACAAAAGACAACATTAATCCGTTGTCGCCATGAATGACAGTTGGAGTTTGGGCATGCTAAGTGCACCCCGCTGCCCCACAAAGCAGCTGTTGCGCGAACGTCTTGTAGTCAAGGTTTGAAAATCTTGACGTTCTTGCATAAGTGTTCGTGGACTACTCAACTTCTTCTGCTTGTCGACACACATTATATTTTTGGCCTCCTATGCTTCGTGCTCAACTCGTGATCGTATATGCCCAGGGCGGACACTAGGGATACGTGTTCTTGGCAGCAGCTTTAGAGAAGTTGCTGGTAAAGTGCTTTACGTGGTCTTAGAGGAGGAAACAATTCAGCTCCTTAGTAAAATATTAGTCCAAAATTCAGTTTCAAATTTGTCTGATATTTGGCAACTGCGCACGCAGAAACAATGACAGCGATTAGGGCAGTCGCCGTGTGTTGGACAGAGACCAATCGCCCATTTACTTCCACACTGTAATCTAAGAGTGGGGCGCTCTATAGTATAGAATATCAATTGGTATGTATATTTCTGCTCTAACAATCCGCCTGTGGCCTTTGTTCTGGAGTATCTGGAGAAGCAAATGTGGCACTTCGTAACACATTCTCATGCTGTAATTGCTCATATTGGCCTGACGAAGGCAGTGTAAAACGTTACCCGAGTTTTGTGTGTTTCTTAAGTTGTGGCCATTGTTTTAAAGTGGATATGACTGAGCTACGTGTCCATTTTCCTGCCTTAATGTAGAATTTATGTGATGTTTCCAAGTTAACTTGGGATCTAGCGCGATCTGTAAGTATTCAACTTGAGTGCGTTACAGTACTGGACAACCGCAGAGTGTGGGTGCAAGTAGGTTACGGTGGATGTGTCGTTTGGAATACACGGCAGCATTTGATTTGCCTACATCAGTCTTGAATCTCCATTTTATGGATCACGACTCCAGGGAGGTCAGAGCAGTCTGCGTTTTGACCACAGTGGCCAAGACTCTACACGGTAGTGGCCAAGGCTCTACACGAAGGTACCGAACACACACGTGCCGTCTACGTTACGGGAAAGGTCTGTGTTACAGGTGGTAGGCATGTCAACTAGGTGCACGTTAAATAAGACTGACCCTACTCTATAGTCCTGCGGTAGTCCCGCGTAGATAGATGCGGGGTTTTACTTCGCCCCTGGTAGTGTTACTATACAGCTACATTCGTCTAGGTAGCTGTGTAACATGCAGCAGTATGGCAGCCAGGCTTTAGGTAGCTTACAAGAAACCAGGCGTGGCAGACTCTGTCAAACACTTTCTCAATAGCCAGAGAAACAGGTGCTGTAAATCTGCGCTGATTGAAGCGACCCTTGAGTGGTGTGTTAACAGTGTGTACTGCAGAAGACCAGAAGCTGGAGGAGGCTCTTGTAAGGAAGGTCTCAGTACAGAGTATGTAAATACACAAGGACAAAACGGCATGGTGGTTCCATTGGTGTGTGCGTGCCCATTCTCTGATTGGCTAAGTGAGGTTCTGGGAAGAGGCCTTGTGTCTGATTGGCCGCTGCATGCTGCGAAAGTTTCTCCAGTGGCTGGACTGCTAGTTGGTCAGTAGGTTAGACGCGGATTGGCGAATAGGGTTACGACATTTTTGCTGCGTGTGCGGGTGGAGCTCGCGTTATAATCGGCTATTTAACCACTGAATTTTTTAACTCACTGTGGCCTCAGTGTGTTTTAACTATCCTGATTGGATGTCCTGGTGACCAGTGAGAGTAAGGGAGCTTTCCAGTTAGTTCCTGTGGCAGTTAGTCACTGCCGGCCTCTTCTGATTGGACGGAGTGATTGGCAATAATAATTTGACGCTTTATAAACTATCACCTGGCAGGTATTTGTCTAAACTTGCAGTAAAATGAGGACCAGGTTTTGTTAGTTTTTATTCCTCATCGATTTTGTTATTGTCAGTAAGTTTCATGATTTAAATTGCTTCTTGTACTGTTCCAATTCCGTAGCTGTTGCTGTTGAAAAACAGTGACTGACGATAACAAATCCGTACCGAAAATATAAGCATGTACTATTAAGCTAAAATAACAGTTATTTTCTATGTTTTTGGGTGTATTTAAGAATTGATGATATTTAAAACAGCATATTCAAGCAGCGCTGTAAATAACACACACATTAAAAAGACTCGTCATTGGAGATTAAAAATTTACAAGAACCTTTGTATTTTACATTTCGTGCCCAAGCGTAGAGACTGGAACTGCTCGGCTTCAAATGAACTACCTGACTATGTAATTGATGTACAACTCACATTATAGAAGTGTTTGCTCCAGCTACCAGTACCACAAATAGTGTATTTCCTGCAACCGGAGTTGAGGCATGGACACGAACGGTGCCACAAGGTAAGGCACGTCGCATCGATGTGCGAACAAAACAATGCGGCAGGCGGGCGATAATAACCACCTCAATTTCCAGCGTGTAGTAACACGATCGATAGTGACGTCACGACCTGAATTTTTTCTCCCCTCTGTGATGAGAGACCAGCCATCTGCCTGCACGGGCTGCCCTACCCCCTCCCCCCTCCAGACAACCCGAAAATCGTCTGCCACCCCTCTTCCCCACCACCACCACGAGGCATTATTCATATGTTAATTTCTCCCGTGCATTATTCTACCACCCCCAGGGCACGTTACACCGAACCTCCCCATTTTAACTGCGAGAGGCTTTGGCGAGCGAAAGCATGGCCGGCTCATAGCCCGTGCCCCCGTTTGTTTTTGAGTCAACTCGCTTTGCATTTGGTGCTCGCCCCTTTTCACCGCAACACACTAATACTACCTACACCCCTTTCCGAACAAACCCCTTCCACCGTCTGTAGACCCATCTCTTTCACTGTCGCTTCCAGTCCCTCGCGCCCGCGTAACTTCACAGCGTGGGATCAAATTTCGGGGCAAATTACATCAAAAGCAAGCCGCGAACGGGCCGGTGTTTGAACAATGAGACGTCTCTGGGTTGAAATTTTTTCGGTCGGGTTTGCTGATTGGAACACTCCGTAGTTTATTTACGTTCCCTACTAACCTAAGTTGGTTTTTTAAGTCCATGTAGTTTTTTATTTACGCTCCCCACTAACCTACCTTCGTTTTTTTAGTCCATGTAGTTTTTTATTTACGCTCCCCACTAACCTGCCTACGTTTTTTTAGTCCATGTAGTTTTTTTATTTACTCTCCCCACTAACCTACGTTCGTTTTTTTAGTCCATCGCGTGTTGCTCCACCGGTTTCTCTTCTTCCCCACAGGAAACGCAACTTCCACGTCCGCCCCGCCATGCAACAGTACGCATTTTTTTCTCCTTGTACGTGTTCCGTGATCGATGTGATGGTGTAATTTAGTGGCCGCCAAAGGTTCTAATACCTCATCTTCTTCGGTCTGTATTACGACGTGGTTCTCGATTTGACTGGAAACGCAGTGGTGCGGGGTGGTTAGACTACTCGCCTCCCACCCCCGGATTTTCACATGTGGGAATCGTGCCGGACGTTGCCGCTGGCGGGTTTTCTCAGGGATATCCCTTTTACCCCCTCCCCCTGCTCCATACTTACTTCGCTTCACCCTCATCGGCTCTCGAGACTTCGATATCCAGTCACCTAAGTCTCGTCACTCCCTCGATTTGACTGTCGTCATGGCAGCCTCCGATGACTTGATTGAAAAAGTTATGTTTATGCTGAGGCCCCCTTAGTATAGGCTATTCACGATAACGTGAACACTTTTGAAAGCTCTTTCATTTGAAATAATAGTCAATAATTTTATTTTAGCCTTAGACGTAAACCTCCGAGTGCGGTGGAATATACGCATTGTGTTTATTACTTACGTGGCAATATTTATTTTCAAAGGGGGTTAAAGGATAAGAGATAGCTGAAAGGAAAGAGTAACTAGAGCCTCAGAAGTGCTCTCTTTATCGTGAACAGTCTGTAGTAATATTGCTATATATTAAACTTTTATGTTTAATTCTCTTTCGTATTTAGCTTAATATATACCGTTATGAGGGTCGAACTCAATGGTTTAGAGCTACTCTATAATTTATTCAAAGCTCACACCATCCATGGTTTTGCACATTATCATTTACCTTCGTAACACCTGTGAAATGTGCTACAATATTACGGCCAATCTCATTGGCTATAAAATATTATTTCTCTGATACATAATATAAAATTTTAATTTGTAATGTAATGATAAAATATAATTGTATATGGATGCGATCCTGATAGGTCAGATTAATCATATACCTCGGCTAAAATATATGCAAAAATCAGTGTATTCATCCATATTCGAATTATCTATAAATTTTTTAACAATTGGACCATTAATTCTAGTAAGCTACCAGAGAAGTCTTAATTCGAGTAAATAAATAGAAACAAATAAAATTACATCAATGTTAATACTGTTAAGAGAATTCAACATGAAACAAGCATAATTTAATTAATTCTAATTTGTATATTGATTTTGCATAACTCTAGTTGTGAAATATTACGCTATTTTAGTTTGTCAAAATTTCAGACAACACCAGTCTGGACGTTTCACATCAAAATAATTACCAATAATACAATTTACTGGTGCTGGTGTTATAAATAGGTTTACATTGGCCTGAGGAATAATACGACATAGCTGTGTCGATAGTGGAAAATAACCGCAACTCTGCCGATGTCGTGGAGTCATCCTTCAATGGTGTAGAACCCAGGAACAGCTCTCCCGCTCACCATGGACAGCACATCTCCTAGTGGTGCTCAGCAAACTCGTCCTATGCGGGCCGGAAAAGCGGAGGTGGGTCCAGAATCGGAACCTCGCCAGAATCCGCAGCCAGTAGCACTCCTCTAGCAGAAATGACTCTCCGAATACCAGACATCGCGTCGTCCTTGGTGCGAAGCCGAATCCAAGAAGTCCTCCTTTACGGGGCCGTCCTTCCGTCTGGGCTCATCATAGAGCTTATGTCGATGTACTTCAGGCTCAGCATTTCAGTAGTGCATGAAGAAATCTGGATCACCGTCGTAACTATCGAATTTTTACTAATTAAATATTATACATTAATTTCCATACTCAGGGCTGTCTTGTTTTCCGTGCTGGCCTCTAACTGATTCCAAATTAGAATGACTAAGTTTTTGTTATAAAAGACTATTGTTTGAAAATCAATAAATTATGACAGACCGGCTGGTGTGGCCTGATAATTCTGAGAAAAACAAAGTAGTGCTCGTTACATAGACAAATATTCATGCAAACAATCCACAGATAATCATTTAACTTGGATAGCATATACAACTAACTGTCAAAATAAATAATTACACAGTTATCACATTGAACATACGTAAAGCATCTTATACATTACATTAAAGTTCAGCATTTGAATTAAATTTAGAGGCATGGAATAATCATTATAAAGTCATAAATATTGAAGTGTTACACCTTATGGGTTTTACACATATTACTTTAACTAGCAAAATATCGGAGGAGCTGATGCTTAATATATTTGAGTTATTCTAATGAAGCCACCATCGCGGTTAGGTATTGGTCTGATAGTTCCCGCCTTGCATGATGCCGAAGGTTGGTTTGTAGACGGACTACGGCGGGCGACACGTCATCATCGGCTCTCTGGGACATTTTCCCTAGTTGGCGTCAAGGAGAGAACAGGCTCCCTTCCAGTCGTCTGGCTAGCCTATATCACGCCGCCGCACCATCGTTATTCGTCGAGCCGTGTTTTGGCAATTGCGCGTACTGTTTTCATATTCCCTTTGCCCGATGCCCTTGCACTCTTTATTCGTGGGATGGCGCGTTCATGCAAGCGCTATAGCCATGGCTTTCCCACACCATAAAAATATGAACCTCATTGTATATGTTGTTCGCGGTAAAATTAGCACTTCTGAAAACCCGCTTAAGATAGTTGTATGCACGTTGTCTATTCTTTCACCTTATGATAAATTAACATTGCCATGGGCCTCGTCACTTGATTAATGCGTCGGTCAAGTGCAACTGTGGAATTATTTCAAAAGAATATGTTTTTCAAATATGCTCATTTTTACACTTCGATGCATTAAAAAAAAATGGAAGTGAAAGAAATAATTTAAATTATCACAAATGGTTACCTGACACATTTTATTCGACATTAAGATATGGAACTACTTCCCATTCATCGTTACCAACTTTACTGGGCAAATATATCTCACTGCGCATATTAAAATATATGCATTCATGGGCAGTGACATTTTTATAAGGTCCATTTATAAAGTGCCCACTTTATCGTGAACAGCCTTTAAGTAGTTGTGTCTATTATAATTAAAAAAAAAACAGAAGGATATTTCAATGTAAATCTTTTTTCAGGACTAAAATAAATTTGTTTATTGAAAAACATAAATTTCTTTGAAAAGTGCCATCGCCATTACAATGATTGCTTACGGCTAGACGCGACTATCAGATGCTTAAAAATGTACACTAGAGAGACCCTAATCCATTTACACCTGATGTACACAGTTTTGTATGCACAGGTTGTTCACGATAGAGTGAGCAATTTAATCAACCTTAGAATGTCCCTACCTGTATATAAGATGTTCGGAAACTACCTGTCGAAATTCAAACCACAACATCTGAGGGGCGGACAAAAACAAGGAACTCTGGTCACAAAATGTTCGGAAAGGCCATTTAGAATGTTTAAATTTACTTTGGATTTCGGCAAACGACGCTGGGCGTCCGCAGCCGTATGTACCTGCGTGTACAACAAGTTGCGTGACACGAAGGCGAACGTATTAACGACAGTGTTACACGCGGCGCACTGCGCCGCTTGTCGGTTGCAAAAATGGAGACCATTGACAGGCTTGTCGTCGCCCAGGCAGGCCTGCCGACCAAACCTGCAGAGCTGGTCACTCTGTTGAAAGAATGCTATTGGCGTAGAGGCGAAAGATTCAATAACTCTGACGTCCTTCAGGATGCCATTCGTACGTACGGGAGGCGTACTTTCGACTACACCAAGCCCTTCAATGGGTACACTGTGGTCCGGTAGTAGTCCTCTAACTCCGGAAGACATCCTACCAACAGTTTTGGATACGCCACACAGAACGTGACATGCCCCTCCCCTGGGAAGGGCCTGGCCGGGCGGAGGGAGGATCTGGGGAAGAAAAGATCGGTGAGAAAAGAGACCCGCGATCTTAAATGAAGAAAATAAGGGAAAGGAAATAACGATTCTTCCCCATTGAGCCCCCAGCCACCTGGCCAGATAAAATTACCGGTTAAGACAACACTACCCAGACTTGATGCTATTGAGCAACGCTCAGGCATTTCTTTACCTGCCTTGACAATGATGATTGTACCTGTTTGTAGTATTGTAGTGGGTCAAAAAGCAAACCTAATGAGCCCTGCGCTCATTATGTATGAGTGTGTGTGTGTGCATGAGTGCCTTGTAGAGCAGCAGTTTTTGAGTTTAGAGACAAGCTCTTTGCGCCTGGGGGCCAGGTGGCGGGGTATGTAACTGGTCACCGGACATCTCCCAAAACTAAGTCCTGCACAACCCGGGCTCACTGAGCCGAGATGGCAGTTATGGGAATATCGTCATGCTTAAATTCAATTGAGGAAGGATATGCGCAGTCGCGGAACGTAGTTAGTCTGTTTGAGTGAGTAGATTAGTGTAGTATTCATTTTCAATTTCGGACAGCATGGCGGTGACAAAATTGCAAAGTTCCCGGTGGTACCTGATATCAAAAGAGCCGATTTTAGCTTTTGTTTGTGGGGGGTAAAGTAGCTTGGATAGAAAGTAGCGCTCCAGGTATGACCTTTTAATAGGTATCGGCCACCTGGAGGGGAGGTTTGGAAAGGCCAGCGCCGGTTCCACCGGGAACTTTGTCGGCTGCATGGGTTGCCACTGTCCCACCACACAGGCGTCATCGAAGTGGCAGGTGAGAGCTACCGTATTAGACGGTTGCCTATGTACAGGCGCTGGCCGTCTGTCGCACCATTGCCATTGGCCTTCGTGTCGTACAACTTGTTGTGCATGCAGGTATAGGCCGTTCACGATAAAGTGAGCACTTTTCAAGGCCCTTTCAAAATGCATTAACCCCTAATAAATATATTTTATTGCGGCCTCAGACGTTAACTCTTGAGAGTGGTGAAATGTATACACTATGTTTATTAGTCATATTGCAATGTTTATATTAAAAAGTGGCGAAAAGTTAGAAATTTGTTGAAAGGAAAATTTTAACAGGGCCTTAAAAAGTGCTCACTTTACTGTGAACAGCCTATACATACGGCTACACCCGGCGTTGTTTGCCGAAATTCAACATCAATTTAAACATACTAAATGGTCTTTCCGAACATTTTGTTATTCGGAGTTTCTAGCTTCTATCCGCCCACAGATGCTGAGATTTAAATTTCGACAGGTAGTTTCCGAACATCTTATATATTTTAACGGGCGCAATGAGTAACGGGCACCCAGTAAAGTTGGTATAGAAGGATGGAAAGAAGTTCCATATCTTAACGTCGAAAAAAAAAAAATGTGTTAGGTAACCATTTGTAATAACTTAAATTATTACTTTGACTTTTTGTTTTTTTAATGCATCGAAGTGCAAAAGTGACCAGATTTGTAGACCTAACGTATTTACTTTTCTAATAATTCCACAGTTTCACCTGACCGAGGCATGTATAAAGTGATGAGCCCCATGGCAGTGTTAATTTTACATAAGGCAGAAGAATACACAACGTGCATACATGTAGATATTGAGCAGGGGATTTCAAAAGTGCTCATTTTACCATGTTCAGCCTTTACACTGCAAGTTTAACTTCCCAAATATTCTCCTCGCGGGTAACAGTTATCTTAAACAGCCCTATTGGTGTACGTTATGAATAGAGCCACGAGTATTCCACGGATTGTTGTGGCAGCAGGCTAGGTTTTACAGTCCTCTATAGAATAGATAGGGGCGCCTGTTTTCAGTGAAAGTATTTCGGGACATATTGTGATCCAACCCACTTTAGTTCGGAACCAGTTTGATGAGTGGATCGTTTGAATTGTTACGCGGCCGTATCTGTCTGCCCGCATATCACCGATGGTCAGCATAGGAGAAAATTAATTCTGATTAGCTCACTAGTGTAACAAACCCTCTTCGCACACAGACAAATGGCCGATAGTCGAATGAAGACTGCATGCGTGCACAGAGGGTGTTGAAGTCTAGCCTCCGCGTAAATCTTTAAGCGAGAAACAGTTGGTCTCTAGTGTAGAGAATGTGTTCTCGAGACACTGTCGTTTGCTTGTTGGTTTCTGCTATCAAGCGAGGCCTTCCTCCAGGTCTGTTCAAAGCTCGCTTTCACACTACTGCTTCCTGCTTAGTACTAGCTCACAGTAGAGATGTCGATTAAATATCCATTTTGATAATCGATTAAATCGGACAAAAGAAATCGATTTCTAGATCGATATCGAAGACATTGATTTATTTCGGAATCGATATATTTCTCGAAGAATATTTTCTCGATTCAGTGATTGCGTGCCACTTACCGTTATGAATTTTCTTGATTTTTGGTTTATGGAATTCGATACAATAACTTAAACAAATATCCAGTAAGGCCAAAATTCCCGTTTTCACCAGTTTTCTCCCTCTTTCCCACCAACCACTAAAATTTTCCATAAAACGGAAACTTCCCACCATCTGGCAACACTGCATAGAAATGAAGTTGGTACGTAGACTACCATCGGCATGAAAGATCGTAAATCGATTTCCAGTAAATCGATTTTTTCCGTCCGATTTTTAATGTGCATCGATATTGTGTGTCTCGATCTAGAACAATCAAGGAAATAGATTTATTAGGTAAATATCGGCGTGCCTAGCTCACAGGTAAACGGGTATGTGTGTATAAACAACTGCTGTCCAATTACAGTAGCAGGAGAAAACAAGTTTTTGAAGTCCACCTCGACACAAAATGAATTTGCGAAATACTTGGGCTCTAGTTTTGAACGGTTCGTTTGATAGCCTGTTTACGGAACGATTATGCACCTTTCAAATCAACATTTGAAAAACTGTCACGGCCTGTAAAGTTAGTAACGACGTATTTCCGTATTGTAACGTTGAATCGGAAGTGTTAAGTTAAGCAATTGGTAGGGACCTGCAAAATTCGCGTTATTTTCTAGCATCACGCTATAATTCACCGTCCTATACACAATCGAGTGTTGTCATTTGTTTATTTTCTTCTGCAGCAGTTTGGGACCATATTCCCTTTTGATTTGGTTGAACGTGATTGGGCCAGGCTCTCGTTAGTGGTTTTCTATTGGTACAAAGTCATCCAGGTGTGTCCGGACAAACAAAAGTCCAATGACAAACAATAAAAAAGCACAAGTGTTTGAAGTCTAGTCTGTCTTGAAATAATAACGCGAATTTTGCTCGTCTCTAGCAATGGGCAATACTGAAATGATTTCTCTTATTTTATAATTTTTAATGCGTATGAGTGTGAGAATCAGCAGATATGTAAAATATCTGCTTTCCTAATAATTTCAAGTTTTACTCGACCGATGCATGAATAATGTGATCAGGCACATGGAAATGTAAATTTTGTGCATGGCAAAAGAATACACAGTAAACATACAAGTTGACCTTAATGAGAATTTTCACAAGTGATCAGTTTAGATGACGTAAACAGTCTATATTTGTGCCGAAAACAAAGTCAACCGATCATTTGTTGAGATAACGTAACAGGTTTTGTGGTATCTCATGAACAACACGTATCAAAAAAATATCCTCCTTGTAACATCTGAAAACATACATTAATATATTGTGAACTTGTAAGGGTGGCTCCAAGCCATAAGCTTTCGTGCAAGCCATGAGCCTATGCGCCCTTAGATGTAACTTTAGGTTATGCAAGTTTGTAAGTTTCACGCCGTTTATACTCCTGGCATAAAAACGGAAGGTTTTTACAAAGAATTAATTAACGAACCCGGATTCTGCTCGCTTTAGATTTGAAAGTCATGAATGTGGGGACTTTTTTTTTTTTTTTTTTTTTTTTTTTTTAGATAGTTATAAATCTATTTTAAAGTTTAGAAAAATGTCTTTATGGTTTACTTTTACCTAAGTCGGAGAGTGACACAAATGAAAAATTTCAGTTCTGTGCAGAGAACACGTTCTATAATGCCCTCTCAGTAATATAATTAGGATATTATGTCTTTTGAACGCATCGTTTTCAGTTGTGTTTGTACTGTCCAACGGACGTACAGATGCTATGCAAACATCAGTAGTAATTCTTAAACAAAAAAGACCAACGCCTGCGCTTCTACAACTGAGGATAGCAGCGCCATTTGATGTGCACTGTAAAAAAATAATGGTAAAATTACCTGACAAGTGTAAGGTAATATTCGCAAACTTGTGTGGGAAACGTAGTTTTCCTCGCGTGTAAGGTAAAATTACCGCACTCTGGAGTAAAATTCACGAACATGGTAGTGAAAAATACCGTACATGGATGGGAAAATTACTTTCGACGTGTGGATCTCCTAGTCGATTTGTAACTATTTGCTAATTGTATAATATATAATTTTTACCTTAAAAGTAATTTTTATCGTCTAGTCATACAAGCTGTCCAACGTGGCTCTTTATATGTAAAATACAATTACCACACTATGGAGTAAAATTCACGTACATAGTGGTGGCGAATCCCATAGATGGAAGGGAAAATTGAATTACGACGCGTGCATCTCTTCAGCATTGTCTCAACAGCCAGGTGGGAGGACAGGCGGAGAAAACAATCAAAACACTAGTATTCATCTATGATGTCATCTTGTCGTCGCGGTGTAGTGAGTAGTGCATCGGTCTATCCTAATAGCGGTCCATGGTTCATGCCCACCCATCTGCAAGTATCGGGGATTTTAGCGTTGCAATTTTAGTTACTATACGTCAGAGGAAATACGTAAAATGAAAAATTAACGGTACTATTACCACGTGTATTTTTTAATATAATTTTATTATACAATATGGTTAATATTACCTTACTTATATGAGATTTTCCCCAACTTTTGCCATGTATCATTTCCGTACGATTAGGGAATAGTACCTTACTTGTTATGTAAATTTACTCCACATTTGACAGGTAATTTTACCTTACATGTAGAGGTAATTAACTCCCCTTACATGTAAGGGAATCTTACCTCAAATTGTTTTTACAGTGTGACGGTCGGGGTTTTGAAAGTAAAGTGGATGCTCCCCCCCCCCCCCCTTTTTTTCCCCTACCTTCTTCGCCGTTTTTTTTTTTGTGAATGGCGTGATCAAATGGGGCCACAAATTTTTTTCCGCACCCGAAACTGGCACGCAGCCTTCTCAGCTGTCTTCGTCCGGTCGCTCATTAACGATTAAAAAGTCCCCGCTCCCTCGTTTGAATTAAGAGTTAATGGGGCGGGAAAACGGTGTTTCTGCCATGCGTGGCTGAGCGCTAGCCCGGAAGAGCTGCCAGCTGGGCCTACATTAAGGTAAATGACGCAGATTGTTTTTGGGCTCTCAAAGTTTTTTATTGTGACGAGCAGTAGCTGCCCTGTTTTTTTAATGGCCGCCTCACGTAATCAGATCGTAGTTAATTAGTTACGTCTTGCCAAATTATTCTTAGTTCCTTTTTCGTGTGACTTCGATTAGAACTGTAAACTCGTCATGTCGCTCGTATGTGTGTTTCTTTGTTCATGGTTGTTAAAATAATATTGTTGGCAGAAATATGGCTCCATTTAAAGTAAATGCACTGCCCTTCCATCTCATAAGATTTTCATTTATGTTTTGAAGTTCATGGACATTTCAGTTTAAGGCAAACACAAAACATATTGTAGCTTCGTACTAAGATGACGTCTTACATATTTTTGAACTCGTTTCGTAATTGTCTTTTTAATATGTTAAACGTCCGGTTCTTGGTTATTTCGTTGATTATCAAGGCGACAGATAGAACACAAGAATTTGCCTGACTTCGCGACAATTAGTTACACAAGGGAATCTGGCCAGTTACAGCGTTGTTGAGACGTGCAGCAAGCTTAGATAAAATAAATAACAGTATACGGTACTGTTCTATTATTAAATATTCTCCTATCAACACACTACCTACGGCTTACTCTTCTCGGCGACATTATGAGAGCTAACTCTTGATGCCGGAAAACTTAGATTTTTTGTTCAACGACAAAATGGCTTTGTAAATTAAAACGAACTTAATTTGACGCAACCAAATTCATCGTTTTTATTGCTGCATTTAATATCGAGTTGCTAAAAATACATTATTTTGATGTTCATATTTGGTTGGTGCAACTAAAGATTCGTATAGCTCAATGTCGGTGGTTGTAAAAAGAAAGCATGACCAATTTTCAATCCGGAACTTTTTCGCCCAAATGCAACGCTTTGTTAGCCTTGGCTCATACGACCACTAAAGAAATAGGAATGTGTTAAATACATTCTTTTCTAAAAGAGCACACGTAATTAAATAAATGTTTTCAAGTTTTACAGTTGTACGTTTTAAATTCCTGTTCATCTTGTTTATTTGGGATTGTTTACACCATTATTAATAAGAGTTACTGATAACTAATGAGCCTGCTTTCCTCTACATACGTACGAATAAATTTTAGTAATGTTCTTGATAGTTTAGATGGTAGGTAGGTATTGACGTCTCATTGACAGCAACGCCATTAGAGATGAAACCAGAAACATGTGAAACAGTACCAAGACAATTAAAATACACGAGTGACTTAGTCAAGACTCAAACGAAGAGAAACTCGTAAACTTAAGCTGGCTTGCAATCAACTGTATGACAGAGATATATTACGGAGCATCAACTTTGGATCTAATCAGTCTAATGTTTTGAACGATACGGTTCACTAACCTAAAATATTTACTCGGTAACCATTTTGAAATTAAGTGTCTGAGCCACTTAAACGCATTAGTATACATGGTATACCATAGCACTACTCGTGTGCAAAATCTGATGGAAATCGGTTGATTGGTCTCCGAAATAAGGAATAAAAATTTCATTTTCTTAAATGGGGCTATCTTACAAAATTGGTTAAAAAGAGGCTCTGTACACGATGTTTGTAATATATGATTTCAGCATAAAACGTTTGTTTTAAACTGTTCAATTGTTAAATAGATATGCCAAACATATGAAAATAATTGAATGGCCGACATTTTAAAAATCATTGCCTGGCCCCATTTAAATCATGTAACTACAATTGGCCATCTGTAGGTAGGCATAATTTTGTGGAAATTAGTCGAATTATTCCGCAAATATGAAAAAATGTTCAGTTTACTCACCTGATACTACTTTGCGAAAAATCCAGCAAAGGAGGATCTCTGTACGCATATCGGTTGATTGGTCCTCGATGTATGGCATAAAACCTCCATTGATCATGTGACGATATTCATTAATGGAGGGAAAAATTTTTATATATCAGCATATTCTATTATTGTCAGAGATAAAATACGCAAAGTTAAATTTAAATCAGTTTCATGGTTTCATAGATAAAACACACTAAGCTAAAATGTTCGTATACGCGTTATTCAGAAAATAAGAGATTTATAGACTTAAAATATTTAAATTAATATAGCCTACCCCAGAACAACTTCTATAATAAAAAAAAAAAACACCACACACACACACACATTGGTTGATTGTTTCCCGAGATACGGCATAAAAACAATATTATTTCATGTACGCCATCTTACAAAATGGAGAAGAAAAAACATGATTTGCATAGAAAATTTTGATGGATAGAACTGATACTGTAAGCATACACAGTTAAGTCGAAATATGTTTTGCAGTTTCCTAAATTAAAAATTCGGAGCTAAAATGTTTATATGCTCACCATTTTGAAAATATGTATGTCTGACCCACTCAAAAGAGGTACCAGTTTACGTAGCCTGCAATAGTGTTGTTTGCCAAATATTGTATAAATCGGTTTTTTTTTTCTCGAAAATCACATAATTTCAATTTTGTCAAAGGATATTACTTTACAAAATGGCGGATAACAGAGATTTTGTATGTGTACATTTCATTGTTGTAATAAATAAATCCATCATACAAAGTTTCTTTGGAATTAATTACATGGTTTAGACGATATAACATTCAAAATTAAAATAGCTATATGGACCCTATTTTGAAAATAAGTGCCTGACATACATAACTTAAACATATCAGTTAACATTACCTATCGCAGTACTGCTTGTTTGTCCATGTTTGGTAGGATCTGCCAATTGTTTCTCGTGATATAACATAAAATTTTTATTTATTTGTGTGACACTATCTTACAAAATGGAGGTAAAAAGAGTCTCCGTGTAGACACATTTTATGTTTGTTATTTATACTCCCAGCATAAAAAGTTATGTTGGCATTGATCAAATGTTTTCGAAGATATAGTATCCCATGCTAAAATATCTAAATGGCCGCCATTTTGAAAATAAGTGTCTGATCTTAAATACTTCACAAATATTTATACATTTCAACTGCGGTAGTACTATTTGATTGACAAATTTGGTAGGAATCTGTCAATTGTTCCTCGATAAATTACACAAAATCTTAATTAATTCATGCAGCGCTATCTTACAAAATGCCGGGGAAAAGTTTTGTTTATTGACTTACTCGATGCTTTTAATAGATACTGTCAGTGTACAAAATCTTGTTGAAATTGGTCAAATGGTATGGTAGTTATCAATACTAGTAAATAAAATAGAAGCGCCTGTCTGTGATTTCGAATTTTTCCCTTTAAATTATTTTTTCATATACGGTAGTATAATTGCTAACTAAGACATATGTAATGTTAACTTTTTTCGTGTCCGTCTGTGTGTCCGAACGGATTTAACTAAAAAATCACTTAGAGTATTGACATTAAATTTACACAGTTTATAGATTACATCTTAGTCTTTGCTTCATCGAGATATCTCAAACGGTCCCGGACAAAATGATGATCAGAGACGTAAAAAAGTACTGGATGAAGCTTTTCTTAGGATTACTGCATTAAAAAAAGCATTGTTAATAAATTTTTGTAATTTATCCTGTTTGTCTATGGGCTGTAAGCCTTTCCTTCCAAAAAGCCGTAGTGGCCCAGTGGCTAGCGTTATTCCAAGTGGGGCCGCAGTGACTCAGTGGATAGATATATATCAAGTGGGGCTGCAGTAGCTCAGTGGCTAGAGCACCCGATAAGGGGGCCGCAGAATCTCAGTGGCTAGAGAGCCCAAAAAGGGTGTCGCAGAAGCTCAGGGGCTAGAGAAGCCAATAGTGGGGCCGTAGCTGGTCAGGGGCTAGAGCACCCAATAGTGGGGCCGCAGTAGCGTCGTGGCTAGAGCACCTAATAAGGGGGCCGCAGAAGCTCAGTGGCTAGAGAGCCCAATAGTGGGGCCGCAGCTGGTCAAGGGCTAAAGCACCCAATAGTGAGGCCGCAGTATCTAAGTGGGTAGATAACCCAATAGTGGGGCCGCAGCTGGTCAGGGGATAGAGCACCCAATACTGGGGCCACAGTATCTCAGTGGCTAGAGAAAACAATAAAAAAGTGGCTAGATCAATTCAAAGTCCTAAATATCATTCTAACATAAAACATGTGTGAAGCGATGGCAGGGTGTAATTTAATAACTCCATTAAAACTGAAAGAAGAAATATTAGTATTTTAAACATAAAACTTTAATGAAACTATGGTGGGCTTTATTTTAATAAATCTAGAAAAAAAAATCATGCGAACGAAGTCGCACGGGTCAGTTAGTACGAAATAAACCTAAAATATTGATATGGCCGCCACATAAAATAAAAGCCTAATAAAGTTTAATTACTCATATTTACCTGGTCTATCATAGTATTTAGTACGTGCGAAATTGATCAAATATCGGTTCAATAGGTTTCGACATATAATGTGAAAGATTTATTTCTACATGCGGCTCTATCATTCAAAATGGTTGCCATAAGTGGTTGTTGTTTAGCTTATATGATGCTTGTAATACGTGCCGCTAGCGTACAAAATTTGGTTGAAACTGTAAACCTAAAATATTTGTATCGCCGTCATTTTGAAAATACAAGCTTAATAAAGTTCATTTACTTATATTTACTGGCCTATTATAGCATTAGCTTACTTACTTCCCAGATTTGAAGAAAGCAGGTTGTGTAGTGTCCGAGATATAACCTAAAAACATTTTTTTTTTTTCAATTTTGCGCTATCTTCCGAAATAGTAGACCAACACAAATATTCATCTTTGAATTTAATTCTTAAAAATTGCCCTGTCAGCATATAAAACTTGGTTAAAATCGGTTGAATGGTTTCCGAGATATGAGATATCCCACTAAATTTTCAACTGGCCGCCATCTTGAAAGTAAGTGCCCAGCGCAGTCAAAAACTTTAAAAGTCAGGTGTCCATACTTAGTACTATATGTACCGAGTTCGGTGAATTTCGGTTCACACGTTCAAAAATTGAAAGATGGGGACACACACTCCCCTAAACACACACACACGCACAGTCATGAGTGTGATCTCACGAGCCTTTCTTTCCTTCGGAAAGTAGGCTAAAAATCAGTAAATGCCCTAACAAATACTGTTAAAATCCGTAACGAAAATTGCAAACTGTCGAGTCGTATTTTGAGCGAAGGTAATGAAATGATCTGCTTACCCCCAAAAAACCAGTTATTTGAACGTATGTACACTCTTTGTTCAGACACCCTAATACTATCGAGGCATCAAATGGCAACTACGGAAATGCATAACATATTTGACGAGGCAGTTCAATCAAAGTTGGCTGGTGGCCGGGTTTCACGGTAAATAGGTATCATAAAAATCCGGCTCAGCAAGAAGGGGTGTAGACGGAAAATTTCGTGTGGGCTTACGATAAAAGTTTTCTAATACATCACAATAACTATTAGGTAACTTGGTGTACGTGGATTTATAGTAAGTAACGTAAGGGATGAGATTCCACACGCTCCAATATTCACTACACTGTAAGAAAAAATTTGGAAATCACTTGCAAAAAATATTTGTACAGCTACAATTTTTTTATGTAATACTTGCAATACAAACATATCTAGTATTGCAAATTAAAAGCCTGTATTTAAAAGTATATCGATGAAACAATATTTTTAAAATGATGTTACAAAAAAACTGCAATGGAAAAATATAAGACTGTACAAAAAGGGACAAGAACTTTCGAAGTGTCGCAAAAGAAACAAAAATCTTTGCCGGGATTGAAAATCGAATCAACATCTTTTGAGGAACAACCTCAAGCACTTCACCACACAACCTGTCCGTCTTACAGTCGTTTGTTATCCTTTTATGGTATGATATAGTCTGCTCGCGGTTCGTTCACACTTTTTGAATTAAACCATTGAAAAAAATCCCCATGTATGATGTGTTTGGTTGCTTTCTAAATATGTCGTGTAAAACAAGCGTTTTATATCTGTATTAACATAAAAGTTTCTTATTTTTGGTTAAATTTAACTTTTTCTTATACTTTATCTATAAACTACGATATTTTATTTATAAAGAATATGAATATATTCATGGAGAAAATAGGTATGTTGGTAATGCTTGGTAAGAAATAGTTCTTATGCAGAATATCATTACACTAAGTGCACACGAACGCGATGGGTTGGCCCTTTGGCGTATTTTTCTAAGCTTCGGTAACATGAGGCGGAGTAATATTATGGAAGTAGAACTTCATCAGGGCTTCAGAAAAGTGCGAACTAACCGTGAATTGACCATAGTTGCGTATTAATTTGGGCAAGAAAATAATATCACCTCTTGGGAAGAATTGAGTTTAGTTTTTTAAAGAGTTGCTGCTCTTCAGAATGATGTGAAGTAGGCACGTGGATCGAACAGTTGCACAGTTAGAAGTTTTATAATTGCAGAATATATAATTCTATGAATGTTTGCTTCGGGATGCTAGTTATTGGCATTGCAAAACTGCAAGTGATTAATACGGTCTGTTTGGTTGGTTAGAGAAATGACTAAGCAGGGGAAATACATGAAACAGCGTGGTTGCATACGCTTAACTTTCCTTGTGAAGTAAAGTAAGAAGCGATGGTCAATAACCATAACTGTTCAAGCACTATATCCGGTCGCCCCATTTACGTATCTACTTTTAAATTAGCACCCATGACCAGTGACAAGGATAATTTGTGGTTATTACAGCATAATGTATGCTTATTAAGCTATGGACAGTAGGCAACACATATTCGAAATATAGTTATCCGACAAAAATATATGCTGGCAAAGTTCCCAACAGGGTTGGCAAGCGTACAGGAATGCTACGAAAATGTGATATATGAAATGACTTATTCCGTACCAATAAAAGCGAAATTAGTTTTGGTTGTCCATAAAAAAAATACACTTAAAGGCATTGTATTTTTTAAATGTGTTTATTTTTGTCCTGAAAATAGGGTTGAATTTTTGATAAAGTGAGAATAATAAGAGCAAAATACTTATTTTCTTAAATATTTATTAACTTTAAAATATTTCAATTGGCATAATATATTTTTATGATTTTAAATTAACTATTTTCTGAGAAACTATGTTGCAAATGCAAATTTATTTATTTTTTTTGGATAAAACTAGCTTTGAAATTAATTCTTCCATTACAAAATGATTTTGTTCTTTCTCTGCTATTTGGAAAACACTCGTCGCTTGATTCAATCATCTTAGCATTCTGCATTCTAGCGTTATCGTTAATAGGAGATCGTGTTTCCTGTGTGTGTGTATGCATATGTATATGTATATGTATATATATATATATGTGTGTGTGTGTGTGTGTATATATATATATATATAGACACACACACACTTATGTATATCATTTAATGTTATTCTCCCTCTTTCAGTTGTGAATTAATGCGACAAAATAACGTTAAGCATGTAACATTAAACACATGCACTCACAGCGGTTTTATAAGTCGCGATCTTCCATAGCGCAAACGTTTGCTTACGGAGTTTGGGAATATAACCTTGCGCTCATTTCCCGTAGAGGGCATGCAATGTTATATAGTGTGCAATGATCTTTTGAAATTCTTTGTATATATTGTCTTTTTGGCCGCTAGTGGTCAACATTATTAAGGTGAAAAAATTACGCACAAGTATACAAAGAAAACGATTTTTTCATTATCCTGTTAATTTTTTATATTGTTATTTTTTTTAATTTCAGAACAGCACGTTGACCGTTACGCGTATAAGGAAGTCTGATATTAATAATAATCACCGAACATATTGTAAGTGCAGTAAATTTTTGTACGGTTACAAGAAAATTGTAGTAAAAAAAAACTAAGAAACGATGCCGTTATCACCCAATCCTTTGTGAAACGCAGGGAAAGTGGTGCCATCTGCTTTGCCTTTGAAGAATCGGCCTCTCAGATACTGATAAATTAGCGTGAATGGCTATACATTAAGTACTCTGAAGGGCTGGCCTACTTCAAATTTTCAAATTAAATTTCTTAGCATTTAATTATATGCTGCGTAGCATACTCACAACACTGAAAACTCGCTAGGAAATTGGCTTTTCATTGTACCGTTGCTAATTTTTGCAATTCGTCTTTTTTGCGTCTCTCCAAAAGTCTGTGAAAATTTACCGAGCTATAGACTACAGCAAGAAAAAGGATACCGCTGCTTTCACGAGAGAAAAATTGCCAACTACAGTGGAATGAGCATGTTGCAGCTTTTCATTCAGCTGGGTTTTAATTACCCCTGAATACTCTGTAGAGCATGTGTTCCCACTACTCAACATTCCGTGGAAATTAGGGAAGGGAATTTTCACCCCCGTACGGACGAAAAAAGGAAACTTGAGAGGTTTAATTTAGGTTTCCGGTAGCCTACAGTTTTGTAACACTTCATGCGACTCATACCGCCAACGAAAAGCACCAAGTATTTAGAAGAGTATATATTAAAAAAAAAAAACTTCAGACAAGGCAGGAACTGCAGTAAATTAAGACTTTTTTGTTATGATGTAGTCTATAGGATACTTAGAAACTTCAATCGTGAATGAATGAGAATTGAAACATTTTTTAAATACCGAACATAGAATGTACTAAACGAAAATTCGGCTTAAGTAATAGGCATTAAAAGTTTCGCAGAAATGGAAGGGTTTGTTTTCAACATTATGTTTGATATATATTTTTTTTTATTTCTCAAAGTTCTGTGATTTTCCAAGACGGAAAGTAGATGGCGCTTTTTATTTATTTTACCCGGCACGCGAATGAGTTATTATTGTACAGAACGGTTCGTTGTTCTTTGTTTTTTTTTATACTTACACGCACTTTGTTTTTGGGGAAAAAAGTTGTTTCTGATACTGACTTCGGTACCACATTCCTATGGATTCTGTGACGCTTATCCGCAGATATACTAAAATTTGCTGATTAGCTTAAGTTTTCATACAAAGGACTGCTCTGCGTTACTGATATGATTTTCGTTGGGAATAGGCTATATTTTTCCATTGTAAAATACATTGTTTAAACCACTTACTATTATGCGATAGTACAATATTTCTATTTGCATTGCAATGCATGTTATATCATATACAGAAGGATTTGCCTGGCATCTAAAATTTCTCCTTGTATAAATAAACTAATTAAAACTAATGTGTTTTATACCGTACGTACATTCTGTGTATTTAATTTAAATTTCAAAACTCAAGTCAGTAACATATCAGTGTGTGCTCAAACACGGAGACACTATAATTTTACCTTCATATTTATTAAATTTCCGTTTGTAAAACTGCACTGCGTTCACTGCCAAGTAAAACTCACAATATACAAAAACCTAATTTTTGAGTGTAATCTGAGACACGCACGTTTTAAAATACGTTCGTTGTCTCTATATTTTCCCCTAAGCCCCCATTTAACCGGCGCTACAACTTGGTCTACCTGCAACTCGTACCTCGTAACGAGCATTTATGTCAACGGAAGAAAATCTGTTCCGCGCTGCACAACACGCAAAAAAACACTTAAAATCTATTTTAACTTAAGATGGTACTTACAAATTATGCCTATGAAACACTTACATGTGCTTGAAGATCATCGCTGGAGTGGAATTCACGGACCGATGTAGCACACGAACATGAAATTAAAATATTCACGAACGATCGACGAGCAGTGGTGTTGTTTCGACCAGCTCATAGAACACTGTGTAGGGACGGTCGTACCGGCGCGGAGCGGAGCTTTAGAGCGTGCCCGATAGAGGACAGGCGTGTTCCTTCTTCAAGTGTAACAGAAATAAAAACTTCAATATGATTGGTTGGTTCAAAATATTCACGAACGATCGACAAGCAGTGATGTGTTGTTTCGACCAGCTCATAGAACACTGTGTAGGGACGGTCGTGCCGGCGCGGAGCGGAGCTTTAGAGCGTGCCCGATAGAGGGCAGGCGTGTTCCTTCTTCAAGTGTAACAGAAAGAAAAACTTCAATATGATTGGTTGGTTCAAAATTTCGGACTTGACGTCGTAATTTGTGTATTGTTCTGACCCCTCTGAGGGGGCATTTATTTTCTCCGTAGAGACCAATGTATTTTCATGTTACCAGATTGTTCGGTAACATGTGGTATTTGTTGTAACCCCTCTAAGGATAAATGTTGTCATCACGCTTCGGTTCTATTGGTGGATGAATTGTGTGACCCCTATAGCCAGTCATTGGTCGGTTTTTTTTGTATTTACACGGCCTGCAAATCCAAGAAATTTGTCAGACGCTTGGAATCGAGAGAGGGCTTCCCCATGGAGAAACAGGTGAGGTGGCTTGGTTATCTGTCATTTCGTAATGTAATACCTTTCAGAATGCAGGAACGTCACTTCGACGTTTTTAGTCATTTATTTTGAAGTCAGTATAATTTTGAAATAGAGCAATTTAATTATGCTTACTCAAACTTATTGGAATCAAGATTCATTTTTCTATGACAAAATCAGTGTTTGGTGAAATGCTTGGAACCAACTTCTTTACTTGAAACATAATGTTAATTTTCAATCATATCAAAAAATTTTGTTTGGGCTAGTTCTCTGCCATTGTGGTAGATTGAATAGGGGCAACAATGGTTTTGTTAAGTCCACCATTTTGGTAGGAATGTTAAGAAAATTAATGTGGCTTCGGCCAGTTTAAACTTCTCCTATTTATTTCCTTTGCAATAGCATATGGATTTTCAGGTACGAGGGATAAGTAATCTCACTAAAGTTAACCTAAAAACATTACAGATCTGTTGTAGTGGCCACGATCACCTGAAATGGCCAGTAGGAAAAAACCTATGTCTGGTGTTAATGATGATTTTATTGCTATATTTTAATTTGTATAGTTGAAGTAATGGTCATATGGATGGGCAGAGGTTTTATTGGTGGTTAAATCACGGTAATTGAAATATGCGTTTTATGGAGGTGCAGTAAAATTTGGATTCATGCATGTAAGTTTTAGAAATGTTTCTATGTGTACAAATGCCTCAACACTGTACCTGATGTTTAAGTGTAATCCGATATTGTGTTTAAAAGGTAAAAATAGCTTGAGGAGCTGCAAAGATACTAGAAATGAATAAATTTATGGTGCCAAGTGAAATAATTTTTTCATAAACGGGTATTAGAGTTGGTGCCAGATGACAGACACTAAGATATGATTGAATTCAGATAGCCACGTGTCATAAAATTATGTAAAAGGGTAAAGTGGCTTGGAAATATCAGGCATTGTGTACATTTGGGGTGCCACGTATGCTTATATTGTCCCCAAAAGGTAGAGTGACATGTTATTATCAGGCATTGAGTACATTTGTGATGCCTATGTTTATTTGCTCAAAAAATGATAATCAGGGCTTCGTGGTCTCATGTATGATAACTGTTGTAGATGCCACCTGCATTTAAGATTTTATGTAAGTTCAGAGTTCTCTATATACAATTTTTAACTGTTTGTATTTTGTGTGATATGAGAAAAGATAAGTAGCTGTAGTGAATAAAATGCAATTAAAGTTGGTCTTTCATCTGTGTAGAGTAGTGATATCCTTGTTTATTTTCAGGTGATTTTCACTGGTCTTGTTATGACTGACTACAATATGTTTGCCTAAGTTGGTCTCTCCTTATCTTTATTGTGCAAAAAATACTGGTTGTTAGTATTGTTTTGACATTTGTTTCCTTGAGGTGTCCTGGGCGATTGATTAATCGGGGCCTCAAAGCTTTTGTATTTAAGAGTAAGGTTTGAAAAAAAAAATTTTTATTTGTGCTTACCTCTTTTTGTTTACGTTGGATGGGTAATCTGTGAAGGAAAATTATATAACCTAACATTTTTTTTAGCCATACTTATCCGGTATTCGAACCCGGAACTTGGTTTTAAGGTCACGTCTTAGCATTCTCGGCATTCATCACTGCCGTATAAGCTATGAAATAAATTATTACCTTATTAAGACTGCTGTATATTCCTTAAAACAAACTTTCATACAGAGCAGCGACAAGTCAGTTTC